>JADANM010003811.1:4032387-4060455 GCA_026213755.1 Eurema hecabe | reverse complement strand
TTGTATGTATACAAAATGCTAAAAAAATATAAATGTCAAGTGACACTTTGACAGATGTCACTGTATTTTGGCGCGAATTTAAATTTAGGGTATTTAACCTTTGTTTTATTTTTAAAGAAATTAATAAATAACGCTTTACATAATATCTTACAAGCAACAAGATTAAGAAAATTATTATTTTTTATTTTAATATAAAAAATAGGCTGATCTTATTAAGATATTATATTCGACTCACCACTATCTAAAGCGTCTGTAGCAGATTATTTGTGGATACACATCTACTTTGCTATCTACCAAATGAACGAGCTTCAGCTTATAGGTTCGACCTTCTCAAGGTGACCGATATCGTACTAAATAGCTACGGTTAGTTAGTTGAAGTGCGACAGCTGATTGGAACTGTACGATTTGGAGGCAATTATAAAATAAGTAACAATGAGTGTCCAATCGGATTCAGAAAAACGGAAGCAAATATCTGTTCGTGGAATCGTAGCTGTTGAAAATGTTGCTGAAGTAAAAAAAGCATTTAACCGGCACGTACATTACACTCTTGTGAAAGACCGCAATGTTGCTACTCCGAGGGACTACTACTTCGCCCTTGCTCATACCGTCAGGGATCATCTGGTCTCCCGCTGGATTCGTACCCAACAATATTATTATGAAAAGGACCCTAAGGTATTTATTCTAATTTAACGAGACACATATTTTAATAACTTTTTAGGGGGTATTTTAGAAACTTTTAAAGTTGTTGCCAAGTAGACACTTTACTATGCAACAAACCGCAATTAAAATTAAGCTTATTAAAATCAGTTCAATTAGCAATTATCAACAAAATATGTATTCAAATAAATTATATTAAATAGTTATAACTATAAATATATTTAATAACACATATTTTTTTGCCATACTACATATATAATAAGAATAATTCTGTATACCTTCAAGATTTAAAAACAATTCTATTGTACTTATGTTATTTACAGCGTGTATACTATCTATCCTTGGAATACTACATGGGACGATCCCTACAAAATACAATGATTAACTTAGGCATTCAGGGAACTGTAGATGAAGCATTGTATCAGTTGGGTCTTGACATTGAAGAGTTGGAAGAGCTTGAAGAAGATGCAGGATTAGGGAATGGTGGTCTCGGAAGATTGGCCGCTTGTTTCCTAGATTCTATGGCCACACTTGGCCTGGCTGCTTATGGATATGGTAAGATATTAATTATGCCATTTACTTAATTTTAAAACTTGATATGATGATTATTCTTAGTGTAGAATGAATTCAGGACAATTTTTAAATATACAATACAACCGAACGAAATATGATTTTTATACATAGTTGGGTATCTAAAAATATATAAATTTACTAATTTTATCGAGAATCACATGAGAAAGAAAGTATACTGAAAACTATACCCATTCAATTAGATAATTTACCAAATAAGATAAAAGGGAAACTGAGATAAGAAGTAGATTAGTTATATTGAAATACTCATAACAAGGATTAGGTTATCATGTTTAACAAGTTCTATTCCCAAATAAAAATAAAACTCATTAATTTTTATCTATGAATCCTCTAGCTACTTTATAATGATTGGTGATGCAGCTTAAATATGACATACAAATATCTCATCTTTTTTTTCTGCTATCATACATCCTAAATCAGTACTTATTTTTTTATTGTTATAGTGAGGTCTCAACGATTTTGTTTGTCTTCAAAGAAGTATATTATGTTATTGCAAAAAATAGTGTATTCAATTGAGTCCAATCTTCAGTTGCAGGACTAATTGAAGCAACTTGACAAACCATTTTGGCTTGTCTCCAATTATTATAAATTTGTTAACAGAATGAAGCGCCGCGAAAGGCGAAATACTTATAAATAACGTACGTAAATCAACCAAAATTACACAAAGTTAATATTGTAATAATATGATGTACAAAAAGAAATAAATCCGACCTTTTGTTCTATGTATTACTGCAATCAAACAAACAAGCACCTTTTTTGTTTTAAATATTAATATAGTTTCATATTAATAAGTATTTTTGTCCACGAGGTGATTCATATAGTTTTATAGTGTATTTAGTAATGATAATATAAAACAATATTAACGTGTTTTCAAAGGTCAAATGTGAATGAACTACTTGTTGATACCATGATTAGAGGTGCTATCTTATTATGTCTATACTAAATTTACTTTCTTTAGTAAGTACCTACATATCTAGAATTTCTTCTCGACAACAAGTTTTGCATTATATAAATATTAACACGAGAAATATTGTTAAAAGTATCTTTTGTGAAGATTTGTTCCATTAGTCTCACGTGCAGGTACTGTATTATATACGATTACATAGACATAGAAAATTAGTTATGGTAATAGCCAGTCTGCAACCTTCACTAGAGACGGCTTGTGCCAAGCTAGTATTTGTCGTATATGAGTACCTATAGGTCTATACCTAGACTGCTATAGTTACTAAGGTAGGTAGTTTGCTTTAAACGCTTTTGATGCTTGACTTCTACACATAGAACGATATAATTATTATGTTAAAGCAAAAATAGAAACAAGTATTTTTATGTTGGTTGTAGAGAACTTAAATTTGTTTAGAGAAAAATTAATATAACTAATATTGAGGATATTATAATTTTATCTATATCACATTACATGTAACATCACGTCTTATCATTGCATAGTATAAAATAAGGTCGTTTTCTCTGTCCATATATCCATATTATGTATATACCTATGCCTAAATCTTTATAATTACACAGTCGATTCTGATGCGGTTTGTTATAAGTAGAGGGATTCAAGAGGAAGATTTATATCAATAATACAAGCATAACATATGCAAGTGAAGCCGGGGCAGGTCGCTAGTATTACACATAATATTTTGGACTGACCATAATTATTAATAATATCAATTTCTCGAAGTTTTACTTCTTTAATATGTAATTTTCGTATATTTTTTCCATTGTATAGGTATCAGGTATGAATACGGTATCTTCGCGCAAAAGATTCAAAACGGGGAACAACAAGAAGAGCCGGATGACTGGCTGCGCTACGGCAACCCGTGGGAGAAAGCTCGCCCCGAATTCATGATACCCGTCAACTTCTACGGGCGAGTTGTCGACACTCCGCAAGGAAAGAAATGGGTGGACACGCAGGTATACTAATATTTCACTACTATCACTTACACATCATAATTCAATCAATGTGGAGTCCCAGAAACTTGGCAGATAAAGATGAAAGAAATCGTGTTAGTACGCAAAGGCTAAAACTAGCCTACATTATTTTTCAGAATTTGTAAGTGCTGCCTTCGATAGCTATATGTGATTTACATCATAAGTATAGTCGTTAAGAATAATAGGGAAATAGACCAACTTATTTCGAATTTATAAGCACGGATTTCAAATCTGATAGGAGATATATACAAACCGCGTCGCGTCGTTGAAATAGACTATTACTACAAATGATTAAGTCCTTCAACTGACCTTCAGACTTTAAAAATAAGATGGTAAATGTTTGTAACGACATTTGTAGTAACTGCCACATGCTGTAAATTAAAATCCATTTCTGGGCTTTTTTCCAGCAAATGACGCCGGTGTCATTGACTTTATTATTTAAGGATATTCAATGTTATGTTAATGTAATATATTCGTGTGGAAATGATTTCGAGAAAATAATTTGATTGAAATTAAATTGGTAAGGAGGTAAAGGTAAATATTTTCCTACCAAATTTCGTCTCGTTCGTGTCGAACAAATAAGTTGGAAAACATTTTTTTAGGAAACAAATTTTCTATATTTCCTTTAATTAATATTTTAAAGACAGATTATAGACGATTATAAACTATCTATTGATGCTCTCTCGTGAAAATTGAAATTTCCTAGTTACAGAGCTTATTTTTCATATCATCCATGCAAATAACGTATCATTCTGTCCTTAGATGGTGTTCGCAATGCCCTACGATAACCCTATCCCTGGTTACAATAACAACGTCGTTAACACTTTACGTCTGTGGTCAGCCAAGAGCCCTATCGACTTTAATCTTCGATTTTGTGAGTACATTCTCAAATTGCATTTTGTTTAATAGTAGTTTTAAAACGTTCGTGCAATGTATGATCGCATTTTATTGGCACACATCCTAATTCACGGAGCATTTGAATAAACTACGTTGCAAGTAAATTATAGAGTATATTTGTACTTCATTTATTAACTTTATTTTTCAGTTAACTCCGGTGACTACATTCAAGCTGTTCTGGATCGTAATGTCGCCGAGAATATATCACGTGTTCTCTATCCAAATGATAACTTCTTCGAGGGCAAGGAATTGCGTCTTCGTCAAGAATACTTCATGTGTGCTGCTACTTTACAAGACATAATTAGACGCTTCAAAAACTCCAAATTCGGTAGCCGCGAGGCAGTGAGGACCACTTTTGAAAGTCTCCCTGATAAAGTAGCGATACAGTTGAACGACACCCATCCCGCACTCGCCATTCCAGAGTTGCTCCGTATATTAATTGATGTTGAAAAAGTGCCGTATGATGAGGCTTGGAATCTCGTCGTTAAATGCTGCGCTTACACCAACCATACGGTCTTGCCCGAAGCATTGGAGAGATGGCCCGTCTCCATGTTAGAGAACGTCCTTCCCAGACACATGCAGCTCATATATCATATCAACTTCCTCCATCTGAAGGAGGTAGAGAAACGTTGGCCCGGAGACATGGACCGCATGCGTCGTATGTCACTGATAGAAGAGGAAGGTGAAAAGAGAGTTAACATGGCTAACCTTTGTGTAGTTGGAGCACACGCAGTGAACGGCGTTGCCGCTATCCACTCGGACATTCTCAAAGCCTCCGTGTTCCGTGACTTCTATGAAATGTGGCCTGAAAAGTTCCAAAACAAAACAAACGGTATCACTCCCCGCCGTTGGCTGCTGCTCTGTAATCCGGGATTAGCAGACTTGATCAGTGATAAGATCGGCGATGAGTGGACAGTCCACTTGGAACAACTGCAGGGTCTGAAACGCTGGGCTAAGGATCCAGGATTCCAAAGAGCTGTAATGAAGGTCAAGCAAGAGAACAAGTTGAAACTCGCATCCCTGATAGAAAGAGATACTGGGGTGAAGATCAATCCGGCTTCGATGTTCGACGTGCAGGTGAAGCGTATTCACGAGTATAAGAGGCAGCTGTTGAACATTTTGCACGTGATCACGATGTACAACCGCATCAAGCGCGATCCGACCGCGCCCATGGCTCCGAGAACGGTCATGATCGGCGGTAAAGCGGCCCCGGGCTACTACATTGCCAAGCAAATTATAGCACTAGCCTGTGCTGTGGGAGACACTGTAAGTCTTATTTCACTATCCACCTATCTAACTTAATTAATTAATACATATAGCAAATAGAGAAATTTTCGAAATATTTTCCACGTTACTTAAAATTGATCAATTTTTAGGTGAACAACGACCCTGACGTGGGAGACAAGCTGAAACTGATATTCCTTGAGAACTACCGCGTGACGTTAGCCGAACGTATAATGCCGGCAGCTGATCTAAGCGAACAGATTTCTACCGCCGGGACCGAAGCCTCCGGTACTGGGAACATGAAGTTCATGTTAAACGGAGCTCTAACTATTGGTACTATGGATGGAGCTAACGTGGAAATGGCCGAAGAAGCCGGCGAAAATAATCTGTTCATATTTGGTATGCGCGTCGATGATGTAGAGGCTTTGCAAAAGCGCGGGTAAGTTCATGTTTAGTAACCATAACATTTAATTCTCACGTTGATTTTTGCTTTAGGTTTTATAAGTCTTCTTTTTTTTAGAAATATTTGATATTTTATTTACGTTTTCGTACTTTTGTTATCAGTACCCATGGCATTCACATACAATGATTATTTTTGTAGCTTAAAACAAAGCACTGGAATGCTGCAACGGAAAATGAGAATTAATTTAATAAGTAATCTTAAATGCATGGCAATTAAAAAGTACCTACTTATTACATAAATTCGGTGTCTTGCCTAAGTTAAATTAAAAAACTAAATACCACACTTTGGTTAGTTAAATTGGGTTGGTTTTATCTATATTACATTAAAAAAAAGTTTTTGACAGTATTCCAAGTATTTATTTATTCATACTTTGTAACAATGTATACAATTAAAATTACATTTGATACAATGTAAGTAACAGGCGACCCTATCACTTAAGAGGGATCTCTTCCAGCCAACCCATAGTAATGAGAGAGTAAAAAGAAAAGAACAAAGATAAATCAGAAGGTGATAGGGAACTCATTCAATAATAGTATAGACTATAAACTAATCAAACATACAAAATATAAAATTGTAAACACATATATATAAGCATATAGTTGAGTTATATAATAATGATAAGTTTACTTACATTTTTTTCTATAATGTATAATTTTTAATAGCTACAACGCATACGAGTACTACGAGCGCAACCCGGAGCTGCGGCAGTGCATCGAGCAGATCCGCAGCGGGTTCTTCTCGCCCAGCGAGCCGGGCAAGTTCTCGCACGTGGCCGACGTGCTGCTGCACCACGACCGCTTCCTGCACCTCGCTGACTTTGACGCCTACATACAGGCTCAGGATAAGGTGTCGCAGATGTATCAGGTATGGTCATTGGAAGATTAGTATGGATTTTTTTTTGGAAAAAGGGGTTCATAAATGGACACAAGATTTTCTATTTTCTCTTTCTCCTTACTACTTTTTTAGTAGGTAGGTACTCTACAATTTTTTGGAGACCAAAATTACTGCAGAGTGTCAAACTATCTGACTAAGATATTGGAAAGCCAGTAGATTTTTTTTTTGTTAAATCTAGATAACTCTAGCATTACTAACTACTTAGTTCACAAGATTCTAGTCTAAAATTAATATAACCAGGCAAATAAGCTATTTTTTATGCATTCTAAATGACGTCAAACAAAATCCTCATGAAATTTCAATTAATGAATTTCACAGAATCCAACAAAATGGGCGGAAATGGTGATTGAGAACATAGCTTCATCGGGCAAGTTTTCTTCTGACCGTACAATCGCGCAGTACGCCCGCGAGATCTGGGGCGTCGAGCCTTCCTGGGACAAGCTGCCCGCGCCCCACGAGGTTTAAACCTGCTTATAACATTGGTAGCCTTTGATGTTTCAAACTAGAATTCGATGTAGATAAAAAATATATGGAGTGAAAAAAAACATTTTTAAGTGGCAATTTTTTGTATTTGAAGTCACTGGGCTGAACTTTTGTAGGTTTTTTTATGTTTTATTTAAATGGCTGCTAAATGCAATTTTTAAATGTTGATTGATGATGCCAGGTGCTTGTCAAGCATACAACGAGATTTAATTTTTATATTTTGTAACACTATATTAAGATTTTTTTTTATATTAACATAATTCATTACAGAAATACTTTATATAGTAATAGTTTGCCCTTCTACGACAACCTTATATTAAACCTTTTGTCACGGCCTATTTGTTGATTTTTTACATTTTTATAAAGATTGATATTTATTATTATATATTTTAAAAGTTACCGAAAAGTGTGTATTGTGAATGTTATAGAGTTGAGATGGATATAGAGTTTATAAATTAATATAGAGTCAGTGTCATTTGACTTCTGTATTGAATGAAATTTAAAATCGCTTGTTTAGAAGTTGATATTATATATAAAGCATAGAAATGGTACACGTCCGATACTCAAAAGTATTTTTAAGATTTTTTTTTATATTATGAATTTATTTTGTGCCATAAGTTGCCTGATTTTTTTCTCTAAGTGGTGTTAAGTGTTTCTTCATGTTCCTAGTAACTGTCCCACTATTTACAAAAGCCAATTGCAGAATGACTGAACTAAAACTAAATAGTACAAGAATATTTTTTTATAACAGATATATTTATTTAAAGGAATATAATTAGTATTTAAAGAAACATATTTATATAATTTTTTAATAAATGTATTATATGTCCACTGCCATATTTATCACAATAAATCCCTCAGTATAATATTATGTAGTTGGTAGTTTGTAGTGCGAATATAACTCTCTGTTACTATATTTCATCTTTGCTATATAAATAAAGTTTATTCAAAATATTATTTATCTTTTATTGACACAACTCTATGTTATAACATAAATACAGTACAGCAACAATTGGCCAATAGATCGCCATTTTGTCCTGTCTGTATAAATGATATTTTTAATTTGAACGGCGCGACCAAACGTGCGTGCGCAATCCTAAGCTCCTGATCCTTGCTACTCGGATTATCTCGGAAATGTTCGAATAATTTCGGCATAATATCCTCAAATGTTGAAAAAAAGCTTAGGGTGTGAAGGAGAGGCTGTCATGCTTTCTCGCTCTGTTGGATGTCATCGGCCGTTCATAATCCTAGCTACTACAAGTAACATAGTATTGTGTCGGCTCACTCGGCGTCGCTGTATCGGACGAGACGGTTGTGCCGCTCGTCCTCTCGCGTGTGTTGTGGGTTATTGTGTTGTGGACGTTCCGCTGAGCCCCGGCTCGCGTCTCGCAGGTAATGATCCCCCATCCGATATTACGTTTTTCCACCATACTTTTATGTTAAAATTTAGAATATTTCACGAAAATGCTGGATTGCAGAACGCGCGACTACGATCGATAACTATGTTGTCTTCGCCGAGTGTAGGCAGACTCGCTAAAACCAGACTGAGATTCAATAAAAGTGTATGCAGCATTAATAGTTAGAACAAGCTGGTCATTTTAAATATTTGCATGAGTCTAATGTAATGTTTATGTAAATAGCTCTACCTTCCGTTGATTAACGTAATCGATTTGCGATAAAATTGATAAACTTGCACATTACATACAATCTAGGTTTGCTATTACCTATATTTTACTTACTGTCCTGATTATGCATTAATGTATACCAAATAATATATAATTATTAAATTATATTTTTTAATGCGACCGGCGCTTTATATTTTTGTTTCTAGTTTATCAATTACAAAATAAAGGAAGTTGTCATTGTCTAAATGCAATTATCCTTTTAACTTAAGGACATAAATGAAAAGTGATGTTTTCATTCATATTTGATATATATGACTAACCACCGATTAATGAGTCATAAATAATATAAACAGCAGCGTGTAATTTTGACGCAACATTGCCGGGGCCTGAAGGACTTGGTTAATTGGATGACCACGCCTCGAGTTGGGGTTACAGTGGTACTATGCGATGTGGAGAATCAGAGCGTGTGCTAAATATAGCAAGCATTTTACGCTCCTACCCGAGCTCTCGTTAGCTATGTACCTACATCCATATAAGCGGTTTTGCTCCGACGTGATGTGCAAGTTTTCTCCATGTAACGAGCTAACACCTAACACGATTCGAATTCCAACGCGAACTTTCCTAGATCATTTTATCTAACAGTATTGTAATATTTTGTTAGAATACCGTTCTTTCGATCAGTATTATATTTAAATTAAGTATGTAAATTTGCTGCTACTTTGAAAAGGAAAAAAAAGCAACATAGAGTCGACTCTACAATTTTGGTAAAAAGCTTTGATCGTTAAAGAATAGTCCTTACAGTATTTAACAAATAAAAGCGCAGTATAAACAATTAATTTAAATCAGTCGCTTACCTCCATCACTTTAGTCTATTTTACGAGCACAATACGCTTCTTTCAATGAGCCCGGTCTCGTTCTACAAGGGCAGGTGCAAAACGGCCGAAATGTGGTCTGAACGAGATTTTTATAAAAGCGTCAGGTAGATGTCTTTATGTTTTTTTTTATAAAGAAAATAAAGGCCTGCGAATAACTAGTCATTTGCTTTTGTTACGCATTAAATCTTTAGGTTTTTGGTCATTTGATTCATCTAAAAATAATTAATTCTGAAAAGGATATTTAGGAATTTATGTATTTGCAAAAGTTTTTTATGATAATTTTAAAAACCTATCTCGTATTCTGTATTACGATTTAAGGTCTTCAGCCATTATGTTGTTTCATAAGTAAACATTTCCTAAGACATTAAATTCTACTCCTGGTAATCTTAGAGCCTGCGTCCGGTACTTATGTCTGTAATAAGACGCGCAACTACTGAATCGTAAAACATCTCGCCTATCATGTGTCGTACCTATGGGCTTGAACCTTGGTATATCGATCTAACAAAATCTTTGTGAACCGACGCAATAACATCTGGGAGAAACATTAACGTTTTATCAAGGTCCTGCGATAAAGCTTAACGAAGGGTCGAGAATAAAATATATTCACTCTTTTAGTTTATATGTATTAAAATATGGATTGATATTAGAAGCCGTATCTTTGACTCGTAAAATGTTTACAATTTATGATAAAAGCTAAACGTAGACATTTTTCATGTCGAGTTTAAAAAAAAGGAATGTCGCAGTTTCTGAAAAGAAAAAATCTAATCTTAATATATTCCTTCAACGTCTCCTTTTTGTAAAGAACCAACTAAGAAAAGCCTAGAGCCTTGCTTTAAGTATTATACATTCCATGCCTGAATATGGATCTTGTTTCAACGGAAATAGAATTCAAATTTAAATAGGGACCGTTATATATACCGTCTCCCAGACATCCCGACCGAGTCGACACCACGTTCGGTTGCTAGAAATTTTAACAAGATATATTGATCTTCCTTTCCGTGGACCAGACGTACGTATCTATACGCAGACTTCCCAACAAATGCGTCGATTTTTAGAAGTATTGAATAACGTAAATGAATTGTAAATTGAGACATTAAATTCTATAAGTTTTGATTGTATTTATCATACTAAACTAAATGATAACGAATCAGTGTTTTGTTAGGGTTTTTAAAGTACATAGTTTATTTTGGCGTGTTTTGTTTTAACACTTATCAATCAACACTTTATTATCGCTGTGAGATACTGTTCTCATTAAAATCGGAAGAGTTATTCTTAGCTATGATTCATATGTATATATAATTAATGTCACGTTGTTTCTCCGCGATTGATTCCTAAACTACTGAACCCATTTTAAATTAAATTTGCACCCCGTGTGCAGTTTGATCCAACCTAAAAGATATATACATAATAATATGAGTCGCTAGTACATTATAGTACAGTTTAATATAACGTGATCTCTACACAGATCGGTGCCATTTAAAAAAATAAAACTACATAACCATGAATTCCATTCATTCTTTGTAAATCCCTTGTATTTACACTTAGCCATTTCGGGATAATGGTACCGAAAATAATCTCTCCGAAAGCGTGGCACGGCTTTTATACGGTGCTCTTTACAGCCCATATTTATGCTAAGAGCAACCGCGTAAAAATTATAGCGCCATATTGTAATGGGGTCAACAACCTGGATATTTGATTACGCAGATAATAAATAATTGCTGAACTTCACATATGCCTGAGAAACAGACAGTGTTAAAAGATGTTATAAAAAACTTACTAAAATTTATTTTGGGAGTACCTATTGTTTATTTGAGAATCTCAATGCTTAATAATTTCGTTTCGGTTCGAACATTAAATCGAAAAATTTATATAAATAATTTTATAAAAAATATTTTTCGATATGAAAAAAGATTTTGGGTTCATACTGTTTTTTAATTATTTACTAAAAAATCATTTTTTTTTTGATGGTCCAAATGTTGTGAACTCCTGAACAAAAACAAGTGTGTTTACAAAATTTATAGATTCTCATGTCTGTTATTTTAAATATGCACCTTTTGTTATTTTAAATATGAAACATTTTGAAAGTTACCTATTCAATATAAAGTTGAGTTATCTATTTATTAGTCTCGCCGTTGAGTTCAACCGTCCGCATTCGTGAACACGTGCGAGTATCCGGCACGCTTTGTTTAGAACTTTGCAGGTACAGAGCCCCGCGGGCCACGATACAACACGTACTTACACTTACTTTGTCAATCAAGAACCCTTCAATGATATAACGTATGCAAAAGCCCACACTTTCAAAATGAGTGGAAATATCGTATCCGTTTGCATCGTTTTATTTCTATAATCAAATTAATCTAATACACAGTCACTGTCACGCATTAATGCAAGCCCTTAAATCTAATGAAAAGAAAGAGAGAGTAGATATATTTTTAGGCGAACCGTATCGAGGGTTGACCACCCTCCACCAATTTATAACATTAGAAATGCTCCCCCGTCATGCCATGTGCTATTTTGGCCGTTATAAAAACGAATCGATATATTTAAATAAAGAATTTCGAAACTACATTATCAGATGAAGTTGAGATAGCTTCTTTATAGGTACTATTAAAAATAATACCAAAACTGACTTTGACCAATCGTAAGATTAAGTATTTTTGTACGAAAAAGCTTAAGATAAAAACGTACACTAACCTTAATTTACATTCCGGTTCTCTCACATTATTGAAAAGTACAATCAATTAAAACATTCCCTCCGAATGCAATGTTGCAAGAGCAATCAAACAGCTTTGTAAAAAAGTATAATTTCTATCCGTGAAACACTTTCAAGAGACTCGAGTCTCGCACGCTATCTCATAAAACTTGAAAATTTTATTGCATTGTTTCAGATTCGGGCAACGCCCGGCCGCACCGCGGCAGTGAAGTTCTTCGTTAGAAGTGGTTTTTATTTGTGCAGTCAAAGTGATTCTAGTGATCAGTGAAGTGTTGTGAGCGTGCAATATGTCTACCCTCACCGTATTTACGGTCCTCCTTGCGCTGCTCGCTATCGGTAAGTCATTTATAATATAGAACCTCAATTTTAAAACTACACGTAACTTTTTTAATTAAAGGCAAACTTTTAACTTATTGCAATCGGTAAAGTTATAAAAGCAGAAAGCTCGTCAGTTTTAAAATAGACTAATATCTACCGCAAACAATATATTTTGACTACATTGAAAATTAACATTATAGTTATTTTAAACCTATGCACTTACGACTTTAATCCCTTAAAATATTCTGTCCTCGAGTTGCTTTTATAAGATGATTAAAAAAGAATTGGGTTCTTTTTTAATCATCTTATAAAAGCAAAGGTTAATTGAAGAGAATGAACCTTAAAATGGAAAGGAAGTTGTAAGTACGTAATGGGATGAGAGATGAGACAGCCCGCACCCGGGTCTGTGCGCCCGAACGCCCGATCGATACGGGAACACGGCTGGGAGGTCGCCTCTTACACTCTATAAATAATATTTCGCACAAGCGCCTTGATTGATCGAATTTTACGTTCCGAATAATTAGGTACATATATAGTTCCCTATATTACAACGATATAGATTAAACAGTATCCGTTTTTTACAAGCTTTTATTAATAATTAACTTAATACCGGTTGAAAGTAAAGTTAAGAATGAAGAAGCTTATGAGCTTAGAGAAACATAAATTATTGCGAATAAAAATGAGGAAAAAAACGTTGCCTCGACACATGAATGTGTTAATTAGATGGTTAACGATGAGTGAGACGTTTCATTATTATGTTAAAATTTTAAGTAGGTACGTAATATCGTATTTTTGTTATAATTGGTTAGATCAATATTATTTAAAACGTATTTTAAAAATTGATATTGTACTTAATAAGTGACATAGTTGTTATAATGTTTTTAAAAAAAATAATTTTATTACTTTTCAATAAAATACTATAAAATGATCTTTTAATGTTATATGTTTATTAAAAAAAACTGAGACTCAATTATTGTCCTCTTAGCTTCGTATTTCGCAAAGTGAGAAATACATTCTTAATTGAACCTTGTTGTCGAATTGTATTTTTTTTAAATAGTAGCTTTAATGTGTTGCATCACCACGTTAAGACATCTGTTTTCCCTTAATTATTTGAAGAGGTCATGTTTAAATACTAAAGCTTACAGGTTTTCGATGTAAACAAGCCGGAACATTGGCCTTTCGCGCATAGAAGGTCGCGGCCGTGAGTCAACAGAACGAACTACATATTATATCCTACGTTTTCAATCGGTTTGTCTATATGGTAGTAAACTCGTTCTGCGTCCATTCGATTGTTACATTAATTGAAGTTAACGAGAACGAATGGATTAATATTTTCCAAACCAATTGGGATAACAATTACCTACATGGCCATAGTTACAAGACAATTGTTATATCATTCAAAGTAACATGATAAACACTTTTAAAGTAGGAATATAGTATGAGAACAACGTGTATTGTGCCTTAAGAGTAAGAATCATTTCTGTTCTTATTTTGTCGTTTTACCAAGATTTCATTCATCATAAATGAGTCATTGTACATCGTATTGACCGCAATTTTACAATTCATATAATAATATCAATATGTAACATAAACAAGATGTGTGTCTTATGACTAATCAATTTCATTAAAAATGTATAGTTATCTAAAAGGGTAGAACAAATAGAAGAATGTTGTTTCTATGCAGCATCAGCTCCTAACTTCGTTTGAATTGAGGGTATTATTCAATTGAAGGAATCTCTATTACACTGGGTGTGCGCGTCACTTAATCTGATATCATCCGCATGCTATGTCAGTTACATGCACGCCGGAAATTGAACTAACTACACACAGGAATATAATATAACATTTCTAAATGTTACACGTATATTTTCCTAAGAAGGTTTATTAAGCTTTTAGTAACAAAGAATTGATTATCTAAATGATTATAACGTTAACTAAGCAAATTAATATAAGAATAAGAATGTATATTCCGAAAATGTATATTCCGAAATAATAAATTTTCTGTAGGTATACTTATTTAGATTAAATAATTTATAAATTATATAATAATATACTATTATGCGTTATAAAATAATTTTACTTAGGCTTTAATTATTTTATTAATCGTTAAAAATGTGTATCTACATTCTTAAAAACGTGTTAAAGAATGTTAGTACACATTACCAAATATTTAAAGATCGTTAACGTAGTAGATAACAGATACAGGACGCTGGTTAGATTTTCTAAAGGTCAATGGCCTTAATCACATTTTTCTAAATGCATTGTTATGCAGCCAAAAGCATACACCTCTATGTTAATGAACATAGTAAGCCAGAAACAGCTATTTAAATTGGTTCATAGTCACGCATAGGAAAATTGATATCCTGCGTGCATCCAACATACGCTCGATAAATGAATAATGTAAATCTCAACTTGGTAACTTATTCTTAAAAGACCTTACGTTATATTCCCAGTAAATCTTTTTGGTATAACAGTTTTAAAAACGCTATACCTAATACTTATTTAATCAAAGGCTTTACGGATATTTTACCAATTCTCAAATCTACTGAGTTTCATAAGGCCCTTTGTGGCTAGTTAATTAACTATCGTGCTCATCCTTACTATTTGTATTTTGTACCATTTTTCACAGAGGTAGCGTAAATAAAAAAATTAATCCATCTGTAAATCAGATTAGATTCAAAGAGTGTATGTCATTAATTTGAATAATAATAATAATCATTAAAGATGTTTTAGAAAAAAAATATCCCAATATTGTCAGGGGAATCAAAACTAGGGAATGAAATCGTAAAGAACGGCTAGTTAGTAAGTAGTTATTTGGAATTAGTTAAGAAAAGTTTTAATGATCTCATCACAATAACGAATGTATACGCCAAACAAAGAATGTTCAAAATAAGTGTACCAAAGTTAAAGTCGTTTTGCTTACACTACGATAATGCTGATGACCAAAACCTGTCGGTTACATAATTCAGGTCGCGCATTGCAACTTCAAAACGGCGCCACAAAACAATGAAAATGGACTGAATACTGAATATTTTTAACCACAATCGATGGTATTTGCTGTGCACCAATTGCATACATTGCCTTGAACGGTTTGTATTTCATTTAGACTGTAACTAAGAGACTAATAGATGTGAACCTAAAATAGTAGTACTTTAAAAGGCGAACGATAGAAAGTCTATCGACTTATAATAATTTTCTACTTTTCATATATAACATATTTAAAATTCAAATTCTTAATCTAATCTTTAGAAATTTGAATATTTATTAATCGTCGTTGATACATTCATAATATAATGCGGTCTATGCTTATCTAAAAAGTAGAAACTTATGACTTCAATAAACGTATTTTTTAAGTCTACTTTTCATTCTACGTAGGTAATCATTACATCATTTCATAGTATGTATAAAACAAAGTCGCTTTCTTCTGTCTGTATGCTTAAATTCTTAAAACTACGCAACTGATTTTCATGCGGTTTTTTGATTTGATAGAGCGATTGAAGAGGAAGGTTCGTGTGTACATGCATAAATGCGGGTAAAACTGAGGGGCGCGGCTTGATTAAACAAATTTTTTTTTAAAGTGCACCAAAATATTGTGAAAGACATTATTGATGGTATATTAAAACGCTCATGGAAAGATAGCTTACCATGAGAGCCCTAGTAATCTTAATATATATAAATCTCGTGTCACAATGTTTGTCCTCAAAGGACTCCTAAACCACTTAACCGATTATAATAAAATTTGAACACTATGTGCAGTTTGATCTAACTTAAAAGATAGGCTAGCTTACATCCCGGTATTGCCCCGGGAACGGGAAGTACGCGGGTAAAACCGCGGGACACAGCTAGTAGTACTATACAAATCTTAAGTGCATAGATTCCCCCATTCATTGCCGGTTCAATATACATTATACATACATATAAAGAGTGCATAATCATGTTATCAGTAATATTCTTAAGGCTCATACGATGCCAGATGGTGGCGCAGGTGTTACAACCGATGCGCCCACAATCCACATACCTCCATTTGATTACGGGTTACAACATCGCACACATAAGATAGAGAAATTTGAAACGATCATAAAACTCTGTGTCATATCTTTGCTAAGTTTTTAGTTACATAGCGTCTTTTGTTTTAAATTATGAGTCGTCTCGTAAACTTATATTGAAATATACAATTCTTTGTTTATTTGTTTTGGTTCGTTATTTCTGGCTTTAGTAAAATATATAAAAACATTCTTGAGAACCTAAAAAACATTATCATTGACTTCAATCAAATGTGTGTGTTTAGGAATTATGGTCAATTATCTTACATTATCCGGTCTGCGTGTTAACCATGCAAATGACTCATTGTTTAACGCTATTGACTGAATGGTGTGTATTTTTATACGTAGGAACTTAGCTACATATTTCTCATTTCTTATATGTAAAGTGTAATATAATCAAAATAAAGAATATAGGCTTAGCCCTTATGCAGACGAAACCTTTATAAATCTTACTAAATGTTCTTTTTGAACGAAATCTTACTATGTATGTTTGAACTACTTAAAATCACTTTAACATATAATGACTGTTGATGTACTCTTATTTTGAGTTTGTATATTATACACTCGATTATTAAATCGAGTTTTAAGTTTAAAGCAAAAGCTAGCTACATAAAAAATACTTGGTTTCCAAGTTTGCGGATGCTACACTGATATTACGCGCATCTGTCGAAGCCTCGTCCAATCACGACGCTGCGCGCGCGCACATCTGTCGCACGCAAAGTCGAGAGTTTTTATACCCATTTGATGCTATATATTTTTTCTATTAAAATATGGCCAAGTTTTGAGTATAACTTATGTTCGTATCTAAAGGACTAGGTGTTTTATCACACTTGTTTCTAGTTTTAATTTTTTTTAAGAGTCACAATAATCAACTTTATTTGTGTACGAGTGTGCGAGTGTAACTTAACTTCTATTTTTTTAATTTATATAATTATAAAATGGTAGACTAGCTCACCAAAATGAATTTGATACATCATAAAAATATGTCTTAAAAGCAAGATTTGTAGTTTTTTTTACTTTTTGTCTCACTTTCTATTTAGATTCTCCTAAAATGGCAATGTAAGGCAATTTACACATAGCAACAAAAATAGAGTAACAATTAACAACGTTCCTATTACTTTGTTGTTTATAACCCTCATTAGCTGTAATTAACACGTCCATTTATTCTTTTCTCTCGTTCAGTCGGGCTGTAGGCTACAAAGATGCTTTATATAAGACGTCATTATGAAGTAGGTCGAGTCCTCATAAGCTGACGAGGGCTGTACTTGGGCCATTGCCGTTTGTCGCTGACATACGTACATACGCTTAGATCTTTTGTTAGGTGTTTCAGAACACATCTCTTATTATCTAATCATTTGAAGAGAATGTTTTTCCCTTTTTTGGATACGAAATTTTTGTATGAAATGAACGGATGGATAAAGTTGATATAAGCACATGCAATTTGCAAAACTCGGCCTTTTAATTATGCTTGAATTTTTTTCTATAAGTAGTTTATTTATTTTATTTAAAGACTTTTTTCGGGTCGCTGAACACATTTCAATTAAAAAATGGAAGTTGTAATTATATTCGAGGCAAACCTTTGAAATGAACCATTAACCTAAATACTTTGTCACTTTGCAGTACATTTGAACACGACTCTATTTAATTAAAGTAGTATTTATATCATTATAACATGTAAAATTATTATACATAAATATACTATATAGAAATTTAGTTGTAGTTGATATTTTCAAAGAAAAACAGTTGTTATCTCGCTGCTAAAACTACAAATAGGTGGACAGGTACCGAGAAAATATGTAGAACTATTTATGTTGTTACATATTTATATTGTATGAAAAATAGTTATATTGTAGGTACTTTCCTGATGTATTAACTTTCTCGTAGTTTGCCACGCGAAAATTTACTATTGTAATCTCCTTTTGTTATTTTTCATTTTCATATTTCTTCGATGATCTTCGAAGAGATCATTTTATAGTAATAAGGCCGTTATTATGGTTATTCTTGTAGATAATGATATGTTGTGTATTATTCCTATACGAACTAAGTTATACTGTACGTGCAGGAGCAGTGCGATGCGAGGACGAAACGATCGGACCGATATTCATGAAAGAACCCCCGAACCGAGTGGATTTCAGCAACACGACCGGAGCCGTAGTGGAATGCGCCGCGCGAGGATCCCCCGCCCCCGATGTCATCTGGGTTCGAGCTGATGGTACTGCTGTTGGAGATGTTCCCGGACTGCGACAGGTGAGAGTCTTAACTCTTTATACCACACAACCGAAAACTAATTATAAAATTGCATGTAATATCGTTTAAATAACTTATTTCTGTGACCGCCACGTGTCTTCCTATTGGTAAACGAATTCCAAATCTATTCAATAGGGCGAAAATATGCGATTGAATCAACAATATGGATACTTAAAATTTAATAACAGTATGAAAAAAACATGCAGCTTTTAGAATCTATTATAGTATTCAATACGTTAAATCGCATGTATATTTCCAATTCGTAAAGCCTTCTTTTCTTATTATACGCTTGATTGGTAAATTTCAACGCTAAAACCAACTTAAATTAACTGTCTGAAAAACGCTTCAATAAATGAACCGAGCTAGTTAGTTCATTGTGTGAGGTTAAAACTTACCATTGTATTAAGTATATTATATAGACTAATATTATGTACTATGTAAGCGTTATCTGTTTATTATTATCTGTATGTAGACGTTAAATTACTAATAGGACGTATTTCTGAAGTAAATTTTGTTTACCTTTCAATCTGTCAAGCTCATCACATTAAGCATATGCTACATAATATATTTTATATTGTAGCTATTTCATAAATTGGTGAATTAATAACAAATCAATACCCATTCCAATTTAGTATTAATTATGCAATTTGAACAAGGAGACCCTGATAAAATCACAAAATGCTTTGAGTATAGTTGATTTTCAATTTATTTACGTTTATAAGAATTTGTAAACTTCACGTATGAACTCTGACTAACCCAATATTTCAGGTTTTACCTAACGGCAACCTCGTATTCCCGCCGTTCAGGGCTGAAGATTACCGCCAGGAAGTCCACGCTCAGGTGTACGCTTGCCTCGCTAGGAACCCCGTTGGTACTATCCATTCTAGAGACGTTAACGTTCGCGCCGGTAAGCATTATAAACATTACTATTTATTTTTAAATTGAATTGGGTAAATAATTGGATATGAGCAAAATTTTAGGCGACGTTACTTGTTATTTGTTGCCTGACTTTACATTAGAATAGTACATACAGTGACGCCTAAATACTTTAAGGATTCGTTTAATGTCTTAATAAGTAGTAATTTTAATTTATATTCATATTAACTGTCCGCGTCCCAGCTTCGCACGGTTATACATAGCCTATGTTACTCAGTGATAATGAAGCTTTCTAATAAAAAAAAGTATTATTAAAATCTGTCCAGTACTTTTTGAGTTTATTCGTTACATAGAAAAATAGAAGTCTTTCCTCTTTATAATTTTAGTGTAGATAAACTATCATATAAGGATATTTTTGTTTTTATATGTAATTATACTGCCGAAGCTTAAAGTTTTGCTCGTAAGTTTAAATCAAAATGCAGTGGTATTATTGAGGGTAAACGGGCAGACGAAACAAGAATATGAAAGATTATTATTGGGTTGAGTTGCTATAATGACCCATTTTAAGTTGCTACTAAATCGATTTTAATTGTAATTAACCAGTTATGTCATTATAAAAGTAAGAAATTATTTAAGTACAAATAGAATTAGATATAAAACTATTATTATCTATTTGGAGCGATTACACAAATTATTATAATAAAAGTTACGTCAACATTGCCGATAACCTGGTAGCATTTGTAATACATATTTTAGAGATTCTGATACAAACTCAGATACCCTTGATCTAATGCAAATGAGATGTAAATTTGCAGTCTGTATTTTCTCAAAATCATAGGTTTAATTAGAGTAAATGAGTTGTTATAAGCATTTAAAATGTGTCTTATCTAACTTCATTTATTTTAACTATCGTAAGGACCAGCATAAGTGGAACCAATTGCCACTTAACTTGACCCTAAACTTTGACATTTTAACTAGTAATTCGATCCAAGCTACCTTGTAATTGGATGAAAATTTATAAGATAGTTTATTTTTTTACTTTATTGAATTTTTTTGGACCATTCTCTAAAGCCATTTAAGCCACTTTACATATTATTTAAATATTTACATTCTAATTATAGTCTAAGAAATTTTTGTATCAATTTTATTCCGTTAAATTTGTAACATAAATTCCTCTAGAACTTGTTGAAACGGTGACAGTTGATAGAGTCGTCATAGAGATAGTGTGGGCAATAGTCGCTGCCCTTATAACCGAGGGCTCAACGAGGTCAATTAAATAATCATAGCACTACTGTAAAATTGTTTGAGTGAGCAGCTTCACATGTGCTGAGTTGACGGTTGAAGATAAAAATTGCTTTTGTATAGTAGTATGTTTTTCTAATTTGTGTAATCGCTTAAATTTACGTATTGTTTATATTTGAAACGTTATTTAAATAAATGTTATTATGATAATATTAAGATGTTTTACAATTAAGACTTTAGAGTAATGCTTAATTTACAGCTAGGAACAAATTGAGGAATGAGTTACTTAGTGTAAAATAATCTTCTATTCTTATAAAGTTTATATGTTTAAGACGTCTATTATTAGGGAAAATGTTTTAAATGTTATTTACGATATAGGTGTTTACAAGGAGTGATACGGATTCAACAAAGTTTGTAACGTTATTTTGCACATGTTCGTGATTCAGTCGTTTCTCAGCACTACGACACTGACGTAAACAAGGAATACGTCATTATGGGGAATAGTATCATATTAAAATGCCAGGTTCCGTCGTTCGTCGCTGATTTTATAGAAGTACTGTCATGGCACACTGATGAAAATGAAGACTTCTATCCCGGCGAAAACTATGGTTATTTTTGCAAAAAAGTACTTATCCCTAACCTTCCTTCTCCAATAAATGGAATTTATCTGCAGTGGTTCAGCAGGCGTATGAGTCAGAAGTAAACAATGAATATGTAATCCGTGGGAATTCTGCTATACTTAAATGTTCAATACCATCCTTTGTCGCTGACTTCGTGTATGTCGTTTCCTGGCATGATGAACAGGAGAATTCATTTACAATTAATGGGACGAAAGAGGGCGACGGTAAATGAACCTTAAAACATAAAACAACCGCTATTCCCAACTTATCAATATCATCATATTTTCCATAAACCAACTCAAAAATATTTCGTTTTAGTTGTGACCCAATACTTCGAAGCAGAAGTTGTCTCAGAATATGTAATTCGTGGAAACACAGCTGTACTTAAGTGCAATATTCCTTCCTTTGTCGCTGATTTCGTAAAAGTTGAAGCTTGGGTTGATTCCGATGGCAATGAATATTTAATAACCGATGATATCGGTATGATTATCGTTCTCTAATCTACAATTTCTCCTTCATCCCTCTTCGTACCTTTCCTATCTCCGTGAATGTTTGCTTATTTTACTTGAAAGAAAATTCATTTCGTTACAGTTGTGAATCAATTTTATGAAGCAGAAATTCTAACTGAGTATGTTATACGTGGCAACGCTGCAGTTTTAAAATGTTCAATTCCCTCCTTTGTCGCGGATTTTGTTAAAGTTGAAGCTTGGATTGATGAAGAAGGAACAGTAATTAGCCATTCCGATGACCTCGGTAACAATAGCTACATTAAACAATAAAAGCAACTTCCGTATATAACGCCTATTCCACCACCTAAAGAGCCTATCCATTTTAAATCAATACCTAATCAATATTCTTTAGTGGTGTCACAGTATTACGTGACTGAAGCCGAAAATGAGTACGTGATTAGAGGGAATGCTGCCATCGTTCACTGTAAGATCCCATCGTTTGTAAGCGACTTTGTGTATGTGGAGTCTTGGATTTTGGATGAAGGACAAATTCTTACTATAAATAATACCAATAATGAAGAGGGTATTTAATTATTTTTCTTTTCAATCTATTAAGTCCTTGTTTTTTATCCTTACCTTTTTAAAACTCCTGCTCCTTTGAATAGTTGTATCTCAGCCTTATGAAGCCGAAGCGGACAACGAATATGTAATTCGGGGTAACGCAGCTATAATGAAGTGTGAAGTTCCAAGTTTTGTCTCGGACTTCGTTTATGTCGAAATGTGGACTGACAGCGAGGGGGGGTCTTATTTCCCTGGAAATAACGAGGGTAACATTAGTTATAGTGTTACAATAAAAACCATCCCATACTCCTATATATTTTATTTTTTAACCTTCAGCTGTTATGCAAGCGTATGAGGCTAGAGTTAATGATGAATTTGTACTGAGAGGGAACACGGCAATTTTGAAATGCATCGTCCCCTCGTTCGTAGCTGACTTCGTTCATATCGTAGCATGGACAATGGACAACGATACTGTTACTGCAAATGAAAATCTTGATGATGTTTCCGGTATCATTTAGATAAATTAAACTATTAAAACTCCATTCTCCTTTTCGTCCCATATTATCCATTATTCTCTACTTATTGAAACTTTACAGTTGTCTATCAAAATTACGAACCCCGTATAATCGATGAAGATGTATTAAGAGGCAATTCAGCTATTGTTAAATGTATTATTCCATCGTTCGTATCGGATTATGTACAAGTTGTAGAATGGATAACCGACGAAGAGTCACTCTCTGCATTTTCATTAAATGATTCCACAGGCAATTACGGTAATCAAGATCGTCAGTGTGCTCCCAATGGTTCCTATCCGCTCTATAGTAAATCCTTAACAAAAATCAATATAGCACGAAATAAAATTATTACTATATACAAGGCTCTCCATGAAGTTATTACATTTCAGCTGTAAATCAATTCTACGAATCGCAAGTCTACGATATTTATGTAATACGCGGCAATGCTGCTGTATTTAAATGTCATATCCCATCGTTTGTTTCGGATCATGTTCACGTAGTTTCTTGGCACGATTCCGAAGGAGGAGAATTCCTTAACAATGAAGATACCGGTATTTCAATAATAATTTAAAAGATTTCCTTGTATCCTATTCCACAGAAAATTTTATCTAAAACTATATGCTCTTAAACTAATAAATTATTGCAGTGGTATCCCAAGCGTACACAGTTCATCTGGTTGAAGAAAATGTTCTGCGTGGAAATGCAGTTATATTCAAATGTCTCATTCCTAGTTTCGTCTCTGAGTACGTACATGTCTCATCTTGGATTATATCTGAAGGAGATGATGAAAATGAAATTAAAAACAATGATAGTGTCAATAACGAGGGTATCTAATAGAGTTTGTTATTAAAAGTTAAACCCTTATCCCATTCTCGGAGATCCACAATATTATAATCCTATTATTCAACCTATTTGTATTATTTCAGTCGTAACACAAGCTTACACTGTGAATCTAATGGAAGAAAGTGTTTTGCGTGGTAACGCAGCTATTCTCAAATGTCATATTTCTACTTTTGTAACTGAATATGTTAGTGTTTCGTCTTGGATCATTTCTGAGGGAGATTCCGAAGAACTTGAAATTAAAGCAGGGACTGAATATGACCTGGGTATTTAAATAGGACGATTATATACCTTATTCCTAATCCTAATCTATGGTTGTTTTGCAGTCGTGTCTCAAGCGTATACGGTCAATCTGATGGAAGAAAATGTTTTACGTGGAAATTCAGCCATAGTAAAATGTCATATTCCGAGTTTCGTCGGTGAATATGTAACCGTATCTTCTTGGCTTATATTTGAAGGGGACATCGAAGAAAAAGAAATTAATAGCACAGGATACACTAACTTGGGTCTTCTATTTTTTTCTTTTAAGCTCTTTGATAAAATCCATTCCTATCCGATGTTTAGCGTTATCGAAAGATAGTAAATGTTAGAATAATAAAACTTTCAGTCGTATCCCAATCGTACACGGTGAACCTTTGGGAAGAGAATGTTTTAAGAGGCAATTCTGCTATACTCAAATGTCACATCCCTAGTTTTGTTACCGAATATGTAACAGTTACGTCGTGGATTATTTCTGAAGGAGAAACGGAAGAAATGGATATTAATATAGAATCCGATTTGAGTTTAGGTAATTTATTGGAAGAAATGTATATCCATATAGTCCCATCCAAAATCTCTCTAGGTAAACCAGATTAACATCTGATATCTTATATAATTGTCACAAATATATATAATATTTTCCAGTCGTATCTCAAGCCTATGATGTAAAATTCTGGGAAGAATATGTATTGCGTGGAAACGCTGCTATCCTGAAATGCCAAATTCCCAGTTTTGTATCTGAATATGTATCGGTAGTATCTTGGATAATATCTGAAGATGATAATGAGCAAGAAGTCAAACTCGATGAATCTTCTGACTTAGGTACTTCTTAAAGAATATCTTTCCCAGGCTACATCCTCCGCTTCCTTTACTTTTCCTCGTCGAAACACTTAGAAAAGTGAAAAAATAAGGTCTTAATAAGAGCCTCGCTAATAGGCTTTGTTTTTATTTGCAGTTGTTTCGCAAGCATATGCTGTTAATTTAATGGAAGAATATGTCCTAAGAGGAAACTCAGCTATCTTAAAGTGCCACATACCCAGTTTCGTATCGGAGTATGTTACTGTCATCTCATGGATCATTAGCGAAGGCGATGATACTGACGAGATACAGCTCGATAGTGAACAGAATTTAAACGGTAGTAGATTTAAATAAGTTGTCTTTTCCTAATGGATATTAATCCACAAGTCATAAAAATTATTTAATAAATAGGGTTTTTCTGTTCCTAATATGGGCTCCTTTGATTCCACAGGTCTCACGACCTACCTTTCCATAATTCCTCCTCCCTGCATGCTATGAAATTTATAAGTAAATCGTAACCTTATGTTACGTTGCCTTTGAAATTATGAATGAATTTATTAACATATTTGGGCGTCGGCAAATTTTATATAAATGTGAATTTTTCAGAGGGAAAATACTTAGTGTTGCCATCTGGTGAATTGCACATCCGTGATGTTGGACCTGAAGATGGTTATAAATCATACCAATGTAGAACTAAGCACAGGCTTACCGGTGAAACTCGCTTATCAGCTACTAAAGGACGACTAGTTATTACTGGTGAGTGAATATTCAGATCAATAAATACGCCATTAATTCATTTTTTTTTTCGTTTCAATAATTATTTGTCTTGTTTGAATTAATGGTGTATTAAAAAACATCTAAAAATGATATTATTCTTAATAATGTTTCTTTTATTAATTATTTCACTTTCCATCCAATATCATTTTTAGGAGCATACATATCATTCTCTTCGATTTATTAGAATATTTAGAACTATTTGTTTGAAATTTTGAACTCTAAATAAATATTCTTAATTAGTACTATCTAGTGCACAATATTTAGTATGTCAATTTAGTTCAAATTATTCTATTAAATTAAATTTTATATGAACATAATAGTAAAAAATTAATGGTTATAATCTCTTATAGTTTGAGTCGTTGAGATTATAAGCATTTAACTAAATCAATATTTTACATTTTCCGTTAAAATGCTATGTCTTGCCTTGCCTGAATGTTGGGATAGGGTACCCTGCCGAGCCTTTCAAAACTGCCCATTATAAATGATCCTAATAAGAGAGTGTAGGGGATATAAGACTGATAAGCTAAAACGTATCCGTGCATTTGTCTTGTCCTGGTAACGCCTTCTCCCAACATGCGCAGAACCGGTGGGACGCGTCCCCCCCAAGTTTGCTAGTGCGCAGACAACCAGTGGTTTCCAGTTCAAAGAACTAACGAGTCTAGCAGTTTTATGCCCAGCGCAAGCATTTCCCGCGCCAATGTACCGGTAAGGTTTTTTTCAATTTCCTTACCTTCTTCAGAGCCTATAGGGCGCGTACAACCCAAGTTTTCTTCAAGTCAAGTGGGGGCTATGTTCGTTGCCACAATGGATACACCATTCTCATTGCAGTGCCCGGCCCAAGCATTCCCTGTCCCAGTATTCAGGTAAATAACTGACTTTTGTATTTTTATAATATTTTAGAACCCGTCGGTCGTGTACCTCCCAAATTTGCAACTGTTTTGACCGGAACCATGTTTGAAGTTAAGAAAAACGATTCCTACGCTTTACAATGTCCCGCACAAGCATTTCCCACCCCACTTTTCAGGTAAATATTATAAATATAGCTTTCGTAAGCCCTTTAGCCTTGCATCAACATGAGCTGTTTTGGTTTTTTGTCTGGTTAATATTAACGTGCACAAATACTGCACATTCAAAATTATTTAATAGAAACAATTATACAAAACTTTACCCACTAGCACTTTTTGCTTCAGAACCAATGGGAAAAGTATCCCCAAAATTTCCAAGCTTAGAAAAGAGCCGACTATTTAATTTCGATAGCAATCAAAGTCTATCAGTATTGTGTCCCGCTCAAGCGTTTCCTGCCCCAATGTTTAGGTAAGATATAAAGTTTTATTTCGTATTGATCATGTAAGTCTGGGTATTTTGGCACATCTGTAAAATTTTATTAACAGAGCCAATGGGAAAAGTATCGCCGAAATTTCCATCGATTGAGACAGGACGAAGTTTCACGTATTCATCAAATACGAGTGTGACGATACTATGCCCGGCCCAAGCCTTTCCTACTCCATTGTTCAGGTATATATTACCTTACGTATTATTTATGTTATATTTATAGAGCCAGTCGGGCGCGTTTCTCCCAAATTTCCCTCCGTGGATAGCTCGAGAAGTTTTAGCGCTACACTCAATGCAAGTCTGACGTTAATGTGCCCCGCGCAAGCATTTCCTGTCCCAATATTCAGGTATAGTTTTTTAACATGTATTTCTCAAAAATAGTATTTATTCTTAGAGCCGGTTGGTCGCGTTTCTCCGAAATTTACTACAACCGATAAAAGTCGTGCCTTCGATGCTAAGGAAAGCGACAACATCACGATTTTATGCCCCGCACAGGCGTTTCCTGCTCCCACTTTCAGGTATACTTATATTTACCTTATTTCTTTCATAGAACCAATGGGAAGTGCAGCTCCAAAAGTTGCAACAAAAGTGATCGATATTACGGATACGACAACAAATAACACTAGTACATTACTATGCCCGGCACAAGCCTATCCTGTCCCAATATTCAGGTAAAATTTATGGACATTTTCCCATTTGAAGATTAAATGTTTTTATATTCTTGTTTAGAACCAGTAGGACGAGTACCTCCTAAATTTCCTACAATGGATAATGTAAGAGGCTTTGGTGCATATATAAATGCTAGTCTGACATTGCTATGTCCAGCACAGGCTTTTCC
>JADANM010003811.1:4020589-4032287 GCA_026213755.1 Eurema hecabe | reverse complement strand
TTTTATCTCCTGCACTAAACTTATTTTCATGACATGACTACCTAAGGGCGTACTTCACAACATTTTGGCAAGTAGTATAATAATATTATATTATTGTCATACTAAGAATTTGATTATAATATCAAATTCAACCTATTTTAGAACCTATTGGCTCCAAAAGTCCTTCATTTTCAAGTGGTTCCAAATTAGCGTGGTTTGAAATGACACAAAGTCAAGACATCGCTCTTTTATGTCCATCGCAAGGATTTCCCGTTCCACTGTTTAGGTAAGATAATACAACTAATAAAATTTCAGAACCAATCACTACGAAGCCGCCGGTTTTTTCTAGTGATGATAAATTTGCGTGGTTTTTAAATAGAGCTATTGGACAAACCTTTGCGTTACTATGTCGGGCTCAGGGATATCCTATTCCCGTATTCAGGTACATATTAATTATTCTTTTAAATATCTATTCGCTCATATTCAATTTTAGAGCCTATTGGATCAAAATCGCCTACATTCTCCACTGACAATAAATTTTCGTGGTATGTAAGGACTGTTAACCAAAGCCTGAATATATTATGCCCTGCGCAAGCCTTTCCAGTACCAGTATTCAGGTGAATAATAACACATTTATAAACATTTTATTTGTAGAACCTATTGGATTTAAATCCCCTACATTCTCTAATGACGTCCAATTCTCTGGAATAACGCGTAAAACAGACCAAGATTTTGCCTTATTATGTCAAGCACAATCATATCCTGTTCCTATATTCAGGTGAGCTCAATTTGTAGTTATATTCACTTTGTTCATAACAGAACCCATTGGATCCAAAGCTCCATCTTTTTCAATGGAATTTAAGAGCACTACTCTCACAAAAGTGGCCGAACAAGCAATTGTACTATTATGTCAAGCTCAAGCTCATCCTTCTCCTATATTCAAGTGAGTTCTTAAAGCATAGACTATTTTTTAATTCAGAGCCAGTATCCGCCAGAGCGCCAGCTTTCCCCACTTCCGCATCATCTTATAATTATAATATTGAAGCTAGTTCTGGTGGCTCCATGCTGTGCCAAGCGCAAGGGTACCCCCAACCGATGTTCAGGTAGGTTTCTTTTATTATTGTTAACTTTCGTCTAACTTTTTATAGAACCAGTAGGAGCTAAAGCCCCATCATTTTCCACCGACTCAAAAGGCAGTATATTTATAAAAGAAACGGGCCATAGCTTTGCCTTACTTTGTCAGGCTCAAGCGTCACCAATACCGATCTTTAGGTAAGGTAATAGCATTAAATATTGTATATTACTTTTGTACAGAACCAGTGGGTTCCAAGCCACCAACCTTTCCAAATGACCTAACTTCTTCAGCTGTAACAAGACATAAGGATCAAAACTTTGCACTGACTTGTCAAGCACAGGCATTCCCTTTACCAATTTTCAGGCAAGTCTTAAATAGTTTGTCTATTTTTTATATTGAAAATATTTTTAATATTGTTGTAAAGATACGATGTTTTTATATAAACAGAGCCCGTGGGTTCAAAAGCTCCGACTTTTTCGACTGAATCTGCACTTTCATCTCTAAAAAGGCACGAAAATCAAAGCTTTGCTCTTCTTTGCCAAGCTCAAGCTTTTCCTGTCCCAATTTTCAGGCAAGTTATGAATCACTCTTAATAAATCTTTGTAGAGCCCGTTGGTGCTAAATCTCCGACATTTTCATCTGAATCGATGGGAAGTATATTTAGGAAACGTGTCGGTCAAAGCTTCGGTCTTCTTTGTCAAGCTCAAAGTTACCCCGCCCCAATCTTCAGGCAAGTTATTTATTATAATTTCTAAATAAATATAAAATTCTTTTAACGCAGAACCAGTCGGCTCCAAAGCTCCCACGTTTTCGACGGACAGTCGTAGTAGTACCTTCATAAGAGTCGTCAATCAAAGTTTTGCATTATTATGTCAAGCTCAAGCGTATCCCGTACCGATATTCAGGCAAGTTCGTAGCTTACACAATCAAACATATAGTCTATCCATTCGTAATATATAATATATTTTACCAGAGCCCATTGCAAGTGCTATACCCAGTATTACCGCAACACCTAAGGCGGCTGTCCACTTCTCTTATAATACTGCGTTAGCGCTCTTATGTCCGGCGCAGGGATTTCCTGTACCAGTTTCAAGGTGCGTTGGCTTTTTATTTTCTTAACATTGAAATTTCCAGAACCGACAAATAAAATTGCTCCTCGCAGTGATAAAAGTCGAAAATTCGAAGGGGGTGAAATATTCATAGCACCATTAGCCAGCTCGGTATATTTAACTTGTGAAGTAGCGGGGTACCCTCCTCCCATTTTTCGGTAAGTGAAAAATTTTTCACTTACAATAATTATAATCACCAAGACAGGTGGTCACTATCTCGATAAAACGGATTTTTTTAAGCTATTTGGACCTTTTAATTTCTAACGTTAAGTTTCAATAAAGTAGCTATTCCATTATTACAGAACCAACTAATAAAATTGCGCCTAGAAAAGATTCCGCTCAAAACTTCGAAGGTTATGAAGTATTTTTAGTGGCTCAAAACGGTGTAGCATATCTAAAGTGTCAAGTAGCCGCTTACCCCGCCCCCTTGTTTAGGTGAGTCTAGGAAGTTACCGTAGGCTTACATTACAGAACCCAGCGGTAGGACGAGACCGAAAGTGACGGGCGATGGGCTCAATCGCCAAGTGGGGCGGGGTAACGCGAACCTCGCTCTCCTGTGCGAGGTTCAGGCATACCCGGCACCTTTGACGAGGTACGGTCTCGCGGGCCGGCCGCACTCACGCATTCATCCATCACGTAGCAACAGCGCACCATTCCAGTGTATTGATATCCGTTGTTATTGCAGTCTGGCGGTCACGTGACATGAAGGCGTGATGAACCGCGGCCGGCCGCGCGCCTATTCCCTTCCCCAGCCAAAGTAACGATTGAGCGGCGTAGACACCTCCTGGTAAGTCACAGGGTGTTCTTGCTTTCATTCAACGCTTTAATCTTTACTTTGAGCTTCCCGTAACACTTGGCTAGATTCGAGAGCGGATTATGTCCCCGATTTTATTTGAGTCGTACAGTTTATACGTTTTTTGTTTCTTCGAATGTCCGTGATAAGTCTTTCAAAAAGCTTAACGCTAACTCTCATTTGTAAATTCGTTCGACGCTTTTAATTGTTCTTTGATTTACGCTAATTCACGTGTAGGAATCGTTTCCGTTATTATTACAAAATTATTTGTCTAAATCCGTAATATTAAATTAATTCATATTTCCAACGTCCTGAACGCCTTCTCTTTTGTTCCAGATGGTACAAATTTATTGATGGCTCGGCTAGAAAGCAACCAGTTGTTCTTAATGATAGAGTAAAACAAGTTTCTGGAACACTTATAATTAAAGAAGCCAAAGTTGAGGACTCTGGAAAGTACTTATGTGTAGTCAATAACTCTGTTGGAGGTATGTTGTAATTTTAAATAATTGATTACTGATTTCAATAAGAATATGAGGCTCATTTTTCCAACGAAAATTTCAGGTGAATCTGTGGAAACTGTACTAACTGTAACTGCTCCATTGAAAGCCACAGTCGAACCAGCTACCCAAACTGTTGACTTTGGACGTCCCGCTGTGTTCACTTGCAGATATGAAGGAAATCCCGTTAAGACTATTACATGGTTGAAAGATGGCAAGGATATGAACCATCATGACCCCGCTTTGAGGTATTTAATGAAAAACTGACACATCATATTAAATGTAGTTCTTGGATGTTATAAGTGACATTCTTTAAAGTGTAACAATGACTTTCTATTTATTAATATTTACATATGTAACAATAAATAAATAATGTTCATATTCCACAAATATACTACGGTATATTCCACTGCAAGCGATTGCTAAACATGTTTTAAAATATAATTTCAGAATCGAATCAGTTAAGAAAGAAGACAAAGGAATGTATCAGTGCTTTATCAGAAACGACCAAGAAAGTGCCGGAGCTAGCGCCGAGTTGAAACTAGGAGGACGATGTAAGACACTTTTCTATAGTCATATATTAATATACCACAAATATCACCAGATGAAGAGGAATCGTAAATTATTTGCTTATTCGTATTATATAAAAAGAAGAAAAAGACTGATTATAACACTTACAAATTACGTAAAAAGGGTTGAAAATACTCAGAGGCAATTTTAATTTCCAGTCGAACCACCGCAAATCAGACACAGCTTTTCCGAACAAACCCTCCGCTCTGGACCTTCTCTGCGTCTCAAATGTGTAGCATCCGGCAACCCCACGCCCGACATCGCCTGGCAGCTGGACGGCGACAAGCTCAACAGCGGCGAGAGACTGCAGATCGGACAATTCGTCACCGCTGATGGCAACGTCGAATCGCATCTCAACATCTCCTCCGTGCATACCAACGATGGTGGACTGTACTCTTGTATCGCGTCTAGCAAGGTACCTAATTAATAGTTAACTAGTTTTCCACTGCGTTAAGTTAAATCAAATTATAAGGTATTTTTAGTGTTATTCTGCCATTCGGGCGGAGAATATAAATCAAACATATGACCATAAAATCGACCAAGCCGTTCTAGGGTTACACGTGCTCGAAGAACTGTTCTATTGTTACTTCCCATTTTAATAGTTATAATAAACATTGTATTAAATTTCTTGTGTGAAAGGTGAAGACAAAAATATGTAGCAAACGGCACATTTTAATTCTTAAAAAAATCTGAAAAGCTCTATGTATGTATTAAGGTCAAACTGAATAATACACTGAACCAAGAAATAGTTAAAAACTCTAACCTACGACGTAAAAACTGAAACTAAAATCTCTAAGGCTTTTTCACCATTATTACGAATCTTTTGACCCCTCTTACATTAACATCAGTATTTTCAGCACGACCCAACATACAAGCTACCCCATGTCCCCTCTTTATCAGCCTTACGGCCAAATACTCATACGCAAATTAAATTTAAGCACACGTAAGACTCGTAATTTTGACAGAATTGTATGGCGAACTGTCAATTCGGACCGGCTTAAGTTGTACTTAAATTTAAGTTGCGTTTCAGTATTCCGGCATTAGTCCTATATAAAGATACAGCTATATCCCTCAGGTCGGCAGCGCGTCGCACTCAGCGCGCGTGAACGTGTACGGTCTGCCGTACGTGCGGCCCATGAAGAAGCGCCCCGTCGTCGCCGGAGACACCCTCATCGCCCACTGCCCCGTTGCCGGATATCCTATCGACTCTATTGTATGGGAACGTGATGGACGGTAAATATTATTTTTAATTATATACAGACTAACTGTCCATAGCGGTTTCGTCCACGCTGGACCTACCTTACGTTATACCCCACATTTTTTTTGCTTAAAAGCCATCGTTGTACATCTAGGAATATTATAAAGGTTTCAATTTGTAAATCGGTTCTACTTTTATCGAGAAATGAGCTTATCAACCTTTAAGGTAACTTCATAACCCTTTTAAACCATTTGAGCTCTTCAACTGACAAATTAACAAAATATATTCATTTATACAGTATTCATGTTTTAATTTTTCACCATTTTAAAATACAAATTAATAAAATGCTAAAAGATAGTCTCTTAATAACAATTTCAAAACATGAAAAACTATCGCACACAGAACCATAGTAAAATTAAATAAATCAATATACTAAATAATCTAAGTCATAATTAAAAATAGTTGTTTAATAACCCTATTCTAATTTCCAGTGTCCTCCCAATCAACCGCAAACAGAAGGTATACCCCAACGGCACGCTAGTGATCGAGAACGTGGAGCGCATGAGCGACCAGGCCACGTACACGTGCGTCGCCAAGAACTCGCAGGGCTACAGCGCGCGCGGACAGCTCGAGCTGCAAGTTATGGGTGCGTACACTATAGCAGTTCTACATTCGAAATTCGAAATTCAAAGGAGAGAATAACGGTCGAATTTTAATTTGAAATTTTAAGAAGTGCAGTAACGGTCGATTCGGCCAACAATGATTAAAAATTTAATGTATTGAATGAATAAGCTTCAATTATGTTTTCTCGTTTGTCAGTTTAAGCTTCACCTGATTCGCGAAAAACTGTTATTCTCTTCTTTGTAATATATGATTTATATGATATTTCACAGTCACATTTACAGTTAAATATTTATTCTAGTTTAAAAAGCAATTGATTAATTCTATTAATAACACTTTGAATATATAATAGTATTGTGTAATTGTTTTATATAAACTTCACTATTCGAACCTGTAAATGTGGGCGTTTTATTTTATAGCTAAAGCGTGCAAGAACAGATCAATTTCATTTGAGTTTATAAAAAATTGTTGATTATCCCAATTCAAACAAAGTTATTCTATTATTTAATTATAGCAACGATGTACGCTTTAGTTAAAAATATATATTAACTTCTACATGATTAAAGAAGAATTTATCGCTTACTACTGATTTTTTAGTATCAATTTTGGAATCAAACGATTTAGGTATCGTTGGAATAAATAGGGCAAGCCAGCTTATAATTTTCATCTTAAATCAAGAAAAATATTTGGATTCGAATTCCAAACCAAAAAGTGCATATTATTATAAATAAAGTTTGTCAGATAGTAAGCGATAGGGCTGAGGTATTCATATTCTATTTGTAAAAAAAATTGTTTATCAATAATTATATTATATATTTACATTTCTCAAGAGAAAAAAGTGATTTATTAAATCTCAGCAATTTTTCACTCATAAGTAAGTAATGTCATAATTTTAACCTTCAAAAGATTTGGTTATTATCAAATCTGTAGTTTATTATTTAATAAACATGTTTAATATTTTTGAGTTAGAATTTTCTTTTATGACATTGCTTATTAATCTTAAAATAATTTACTAATGTTATTAATTTTCAGGTTTTTGTATTTAGGTACTTCATCAGAGTGTTTGTTAAATCTAGGTTGATAATAAAAGTTTATACCCGCCAAAGCTACTACACCTTTTGCCTAATGTACACTCGATGTGTACTTTCTAACAATATATTGTTTAAACAGTCCCTCCACAAATTTTGCCATTCGAATTTGGCGACGAACCAGCGAACGCTGGAGATATGGCGTCCGTTTCTTGCGCGGTCAGCAAGGGTGATCAACCTCTAAACATCTCCTGGATATTTAACGGACAAATCGTATCGAGACATAACGATATAGGAATTGTTTTAACGAATATCAACAAAAAAACATCGATACTCAATATCGATTCCGTAAATGGAAGTCACAGGGGCACTTATTATTGTGTGGCAACAAACGCGGCCGGATCTGTTAATCACAGTGCTCTTCTCGAAGTTAATGGTACCGTCTATAGAATTTTCGTTAGAAAATTTAATTTTGTCCCTCATTCCAGCAAAATTCCTCGTCCTTTGTTATTTATAGCTTTTCTCTCTTAGTTCCCCCCCAAATTACACCTTTTGAATTCGGAGAAGAAGTTCTCAATGAAGGCGAGACGGCTTCCGTATCGTGCGTGATGAGTAAAGGAGATCTACCCGTTGTATTTAAATGGCGTTTCAATGGAGAAGATATATCTTCACATAACTCACTCGGCATTGTTCTCACAACAATTAGCAAGAAAACGTCGATATTAAATATTGAAGCCGTAAATGCTGTCCATCGTGGCTCGTATACTTGTGAAATCAGAAACGCAGCAGGCCAAACAAATCATACCACTCTCCTTAGTGTCAACGGTTCGATTCCATATTTTTGTTTTTTGTATATTTTACTTATATTAGTGCTTTTTTCTTAATGTGCAGTACCTCCTCAAATTTCACCCTTTGAATTCGGTGATGAACCCGCAAACGCTGGTGATACGGCGTCGGTTCAGTGCGTTATGAATAAGGGAGACTTGCCTGCAAATTTCTCGTGGAGTTTAAATGGGAAAAAAATATCCCCAATGAATAGTTTGGGAATCGCCATAGGAAGCATGAGTCGAAAAATGTCTATTCTAAATATCGACGCCGTTAATGGAACTCATCGAGGCGTTTACGTCTGTCACGTAGGAAATTTAGCCGGACAAGTAAACCACAGCGCTACGTTAGAAGTCAATGGTGTACCTCCAAATTTTTCCATTAGTTTCATGTAGTTCACTTTTCCTGTGTAGTACAGTAGATTCTTTTAACAGTATTACCTCAAATCCATCCCTTCACGTTTGGCGACGAGCCTGCCAACGCGGGAGACACAGTCGGATTTCAATGTATGGTGACGAAAGGCGATGTTCCAATAAATATCACTTGGTACTTAAACGGAAAACCAACCGCTAATGTTCCTGGAATAACTGTTGCAAAAATTGGCCATAAGTCAAGCAGTCTCTCAATAGACGCAGTCTCTTTCATTCACACGGGAGTCTACACATGTTTTGCCGCAAATCAAGCGGGCAACGCAAATTATTCAACTGATCTAGTTGTGAATGGTAACTTTTCTTGATAGGTTACTTTTGTGTTAGCTTTCTCCCACGCAAATAGAATGCATTTTGCCTTATCCTTGTCCTGTTCTTCTTATTAAAATTTCCCATAGGATATAGGAAAGAAACAAAGAAAGAAATTAATCTAATTTACGCATCTATGACAGTTGTACCGCAGGTAACACCTTTTGATTTTGGTGAAGAAATACTGAACGCTGGCGATACTGTGTCACTTACGTGTACCGTAGGAAAAGGGGACTTACCATTAAAAATTCACTGGCAGCTTAATAACGAACCTTTAAATTCCGGAAATGGGGTCCTTATTAATAGAAATGGCAAACGAATATCCGTTTTAAGCATAGAAAACGTACAACATGAACATATTGGAAATTATACATGCATAGCAGAAAACGAAGCTGGCCGTAGTAGTCACAGCGCCCTTCTAAACGTTAACGGTATCACTATTAATGCAGTTAATAATTCAAATTATCGCTTATACTCGCACGATATTTTATGTGTATTTTGTTTGTTTATATCGCCCATAAATAATTCCTTAAAAATTCCACTTATTATTCACTTCTGTCATAATAAATATAACATACACATCTTACTATCGCTAAAATATTTTTTTTCTTATTTGTAACAGTAACTCCGCAAATCATGCCATTTGATTTTGGGACTGATCCAGTCAATGATCAGGAAATGGTCGTAGTCATGTGCACTGTTAGTAAGGGTGATCTACCACTTCACATTCGGTGGTATTTTAACGGAAATCCTCTGAAATCTGAAACATACGGTGTTACACTTACAAACTCCAAACGTACTAGCCAGCTCACTATTGAATCGGTATCTCATCACAATCAGGGAAACTACACGTGTTCTGTACAAAACCAAGCTGGCAGCGCAAACCATTCAGCAGAACTTTTTGTCAATGGTACTTTTCTGTCGTTTTTGTCTAACTTTATGCTTATTAATGATATTATTATTTGCCTACTCCTATCACAGTCCCGCCACAAATTATTCCCTTTGAATTCGGCGAAGAAACAGTCAATGCTCAAGAAATGGTGTTAGTCACTTGCACGGCCAGCAAAGGTGATCAACCGCTGCACATAGAATGGTACTTCAATGGAAAAAAAGTAATGTCTGGTGACGTTGGAGTAACCCTATCCAATACTAAACGAACCAGTCAATTAAGCATCGAATCAGTTACTCATCAAAACCAAGGAAACTATACGTGCGCTGTGCGCAATCAGGCAGGCGTAATGAACCACACCTCTCAACTTTTTGTTAATGGTATCATTCCTTTCAATGTAGTATGGTAGATTAAATATTATTTTTATAACCTTACCTATCATCCTGTATATTTCCATTTGTAACTTTGGCGGGCTATAAAAAAGACGACGGTCAAGATAGGTGATCGCTTTAATAAGATCCGTTTATTTCAGTGGCGCCAATTATAACGCCTTTTGAATTCGATGAATCAGTATTTTTCGGTGAAGGAGTTCAAGTAATGTGCCATGTACCCAAAGGAGACACGCCTTTAAATTTCAAATGGAGTTTTAGTGAAGGAGATGTGAGTTCTCTCACCGGAATTAATATAATTAATGCTGGGGACAGGGGCTCAGTTCTCATCGTAGGTGCCGTTACCGCTAAACATGCTGGCAATTATACATGCACAGCGTCTAATTCAGTGGCTAGGGCCACCCATCACGCAACGCTCAATGTCAAGGGTATACGTGCATTGTAAACACTGTCCGCTTTTCATATTTTGTTGTTTTTCCACAAAATCTTAATATACATTTAGTAAATCCACTAGAATATATTATTTCATTTTTCAGTGGCTCCAATCATATCTCCTTTTGAATTTGATGAAGCTGTTTTTTACGGTGAAAGTATACAAGTCATGTGTCAGACTCCTAAAGGTGACACACCAATAGATTTTACATGGTCGTTTCGTGGACAACCTTTACAAAAAAATGATGCCGTCACAATAGCAAAAGTAGGAGCCAGGAGTTCTATTTTAGTTATATCATCCGTAACAGAAAAACATAGCGGAAATTATTCCTGCACTGCTTCGAATATTGTTGCACACACAAATCACACCGCTGCTCTACACGTTCAGGGTATAACAACACATACTTAACATTTTTGTTATAATTTTATTTATTTTAATTTCGTTTGCCAGTTCCTCCACACATCGTTCCGTTTGAGGCCGAGGAGCCAGTTTTTGCTGGGGAGTCTGTACAGTTAACGTGCCACGTATCTAAAGGCGATACACCCCTTACTATTACTTGGAGCTTTCATGGAAAAGAGTTGTCTTCCCACGAGGGCATTACAACTACGAAGATTGGTCAACGAACGTCGTTACTTACAATAACTAGTGCCATGGCTGGTCACAGCGGCGAATATTCGTGTCACGCCGCTAACCACGCTGGGCTCGCTGTGCACTCAACCACTGTTAATGTTCATGGTATCTCCTGAACCCCTTCACAAACTTAAGCACGCTGCACGCTTGCCTCAATATTAATTTCGGCTTTCTAAATTAACAGTATTACCGTACATCGTGCCCTTTGAAGCGGATGAATCAGTATTTGCTGGAGAATCGGTTCAGCTCAACTGTCACGTTTCAAAGGGCGACTTACCTCTTGACATCAAGTGGCATTTTCATGGGTTCGAAAATTCATCATCACATCTCGGCATAATGACTACAAAAATGACATCGCGAACTTCTTTCCTTTCAATTGCCACGGCTACCGCCGGCCATAGTGGCAACTACACCTGCGTAGCTACCAATAGTGCTGGCTCCACTAACCACTCCACTGTCCTTAATGTTCATGGTCAGTTATGTTCACATCATTAACCATCATTTTATTTTATAGCTTGACTATGCTAGAAGATACCTATGGGGAATAAGCACGAATTCCCTCTGGATATCTTGTAGCTACGTGAGCTCGTTAAGTATGTTTTAATTGCCATTACTTATTTTTATTGCTCATATTATTTTTTTGTGCAGTTACACCAAACATTTTACCATTTGACGTCGATCAAGCCCTGTTTTCTGGGGAGTCCGTTCAGATGATGTGTCATATATCTAAGGGAGATACACCTCTAGAAGTACGGTGGGAATTCAATGGACAAGCACTTTCTAGAGATCTAGGAACTTTTTCAAAAGTTGGAGATCGAACTTCTGTCCTCGTATTACCTTCAGTTACAGCATCACATAGCGGCAATTATACATGCGTAGCCAAAAATCGCGCGGGTGGAACATCGTATACCACTATCCTTAAAGT
>JADANM010003811.1:4004947-4019920 GCA_026213755.1 Eurema hecabe | reverse complement strand
TTAATCCAATTCGAAAGACAATTAATGTTATTCTTATAAAGGTAACTGCATTTTTTGTTGCCAGTAATTTAATAAGCTTATGTTTTACTTATTTCAGGACATACACACAATACTCTATTGTAGTTCAAGCATTTAACAAAATGGGTTCCGGTCCCGTATCAAACGAAGTCCGCGCTTACACCGCTGAAGGCGCGCCCTCGGCTCCTCCACAAGACGTCCTCTGCACCACATTGACTGCTCAGACTATCCGCGTCTCCTGGGTCTCCCCCCCTCTGGCTGCCGCTAACGGACTCATCAAAGCGTACAAAGTTATCTATGGTCCTAGCGAAACTTGGTATGGTAAGTAGATCAAATTATATTCAAAAATATTTTTGGATTTCCTAACCGAATCGATACAGAAGGATAAAGTAATCCACTTTAGAACATCTTGGAAACAAATCTGATTGTTGTGATTATAGAATAAGTATACAATTCTATTAAAAACCCGTTATTCATTATAGACGAAAAGACAAAGGACACAAAGATTACTGCAAGCAGCGAAACCATTCTCCACGGCCTCAAGAAGTTTACCAATTACTCCATGGAAGTTTTAGCGACCACCAACGGCGGTGATGGCGTCCGATCTGCCCCTATCCATTGCCAAACTGAACAAGATGGTAAATAAATATGTTTGCTACCTTTGAACGTTTTAGTGAGAGGTTAATTCTATTTCAACTCTTAGTTCTAAGTATCCCACTCTATCGGTGATCTCTGATAGAACTGAATATACTTCTATTAGGCAGTATTTAATGAAATTCTTTTTTGTCAAATTAGCATCTAGAAAATTATCCCTTGTAGCATAATCTAAATTTAAATCTTACTTCATCAATATTTAGTATTTTTTATTTACAAGTGTTAATATATCTACAGTCCCCGAAGCGCCCCGAGCGGTAAAAGCCCTAGTAATGGGAGCGGATTCGATCCTGGTGTCATGGCGGCCGCCCGCGCAGCCCAACGGCGTCGTCACGCATTACAACGTTTACACGCAGGCGCAGAACGCTGAACCACACCCTAACAAGGTACATGCAATAATATATTAATACATATACATAACGCACACTCGACTTACATACGCACACCCACACAACGTATAGGTTCATAGGCTTATTTGTATCAAATATTATTACTCTTTTTTGTACTTTTATTCACGCAACCTGTCACCATCGCCTTTATATAGCGCTATCTCTTTCCCACTTACACTCATTACGATTAAGAGATACGCTCCACGTAGCAAATATAAGCATATTGTCTCTTTCCAAAGATCGACAGTTAAACTACATAAAAATTGACAACCATTTGTTTTTAAAAGGGTGTTTAGTATCTGAATCTTGCGTCTCCTAATTCTTCGTGTCACGTGGCGAATAAAACTATTTAAAATTCACAGGTACCGGCATCTCAAACAAGCTACTCGGCTACAGAACTGAAGGCAGGTCGCTACGATTTCTGGGTGACGGCGTCCACAATCATCGGTGAAGGACAACCCTCAGCTACCGCTTCGTGCAGCCCCAGTGACAAAGGTACTATATTTTATTATTTTTAAAATACCACCATCAATATTTTATATGTTCGCGTCTGTTTGTGGCTTTCAAACAAACAAACGGTTTTTTTTTTGTTTAAACTTTTGTCATGCGGATTTCTATGTATGTGTTTGATAGATTTTTATTAAATTTTCAGTTCCCGCTAAGATTGCATCATTTGACGAATCGTTCACCGCTACGTACAAGGAAGATGTTAAGCTGCCTTGTCTTGCTGTTGGCGTACCCCCTCCTAATATTATCTGGAAGGTAATTAACATTGTCTTAGTTTTCTTTTAAATTTTATGAAGTCGGTTTTGTACAAGTGGAAAATAAATAGATTGTGTTTTATTAAAAACACATAATACGAAACAGTTTCGAAGTGAAGAGTATGTAAGAGAGTAAGAGGATTTATCCCTCTATAAAAACTATACTATTTTATAATTTAGAAATCGGTGCCAAGTAAAACAATAAGTGTTTGTTTGGTTAAATCGATATTGTATAGATTGTTGCAGCATTTACTTGGTACCGACTTCAAAATTATAAAATAACTATTAAATCATTTCTATATACTAAATGAACATGCGTATTAATTTGTGGGAAGCGAATTTATTTTTTGCTTTTTACTTTGAAGTCGGTTTATTTTTTGTTAAAAATTATTTTATTTATAGTGGGGAGATCCTCCCTTAGGACCTTGGGGAAAGGACCATGGGTTATGTCGGACTTCTACCGACCAAAACCCCGCTGTGTACCGTTCTAGCGAAGCGAGTGAGGGTCCCGGGCAAATTCGCACTCTTCTTATACGTAATACGCAAATGGTGCTTTGACAGTACTTTCATAAGTTTTGAAGTCTGCCGTCCCTGTATGTAGTACATATTTAATTTATATAAAATGTTATGTACGCCGAAAATTTAGTACGTATTAGGATATTGTTTTCATTGTATGAAATAAATGAATGTGAATTGTGAAATATGTATTATGTGGCAGTAGTTTTTTGAAATAAATAAATAAACGGTGGGACGGTGGGGGTGTGCAGGTGAAGGGGCAGGGGCTGGAGGCGTCGGAGCGCGTGCGGCAGCTGCCCGAGGGCTCGCTGCAGATCGCGGGCGTGGCGCGCGAGGACGCGGGCGAGTACTCGTGCCACGTCGACAACCAGTTCGGCACCGACACCGTCACGCACGCGCTCTCCGTGCTCGGTAAACACATTTATTTTATTACTAGCTGTTGCTCGCGAATTCGTCCCCGTCGGTTTCTGTTTCCATAGTTAGGATTTAAAAGCTTTTAAATAATATTTTAAAGTACTTCGTTTTTTATTATATTTTTAGTTTATTTTCTTGTTAGAACAAATTTATTTACGCTAATAAGGTTATAGTAAGTCAACCTTAGAAGATAGATATATACCGTCGCGGACTTTTTTTTAGATCACTTAAAGAGGAATAATTCTTTCATACAGAGTTTTTTGGTATCTTGAACCGTTTTCGCAGCGCACGCAACTTTTTTTCCACATTTTCCATTATTTCTTCGCTGCTGCTAGTCGCAGCGTGATGTTATATAGCCTAAAGCCTTCCTCGATAAATGGTTTATTCAACAATTTTTTAATTCGATCCAGGAGTTCCTGAGATTTGTGCGTTCAAACAAACAAACAAACTCTTCAGCTTTATAATATTAGTATAGATTATTTATTCGATCAACAAATAGAAGTAAATAAAACGGACAATGATGAAAGAGTGATGAAATATTTTGAATCTCTGTTTTGTTTTATTATTTTTTAAATTCACTTAATATTTTAATGGGAATGGGAAGGACCCGACTGCTGAGATATTTATACTAGTTCAGTAGACGGGTGCTCACTTAAATTGTAATTTTTATTTATTGAAAAAACGAGTAAAAACTTATTTACATGTCTAAGATTTTATATGCACTCCATACTAATACGTGTATTTAATGTGGGCAACTGGGCGGGTTAAGTTGTATAGTAAGCGACCTCATCCGCCAATGAGTAGTTTTTATTGGCAATGTATTGTGATTATAAAACTCTACATGACCAATAATTTTAATATAAAATTTAAAAATAGGACAATGAAAATTTTACTCGGACTCTGACGCTTCTGCTGGAAATATATAAAAAGATTAATTTAAAAATTTGCCTTTATAGAACGTCTAGTACTAGGACAACTTAAGAATCAAGAACTAACTGTAAATAAATATTGTATACTTTCAGCTCCTCCCTTCCCCCCGCAACTGAGTATCGCATCTTCCTCCGTGTCCTCTCTGACCCTCCGATTAAAGCCTCCTGTCGACGCCGACCAGTCACCAGCTGCCGGATATACCATTCATTACAAACAGGAGTTCGGCGATTGGGAAACTGTCCAGGTAATTACTGACGTAACCAGGTAACGTCAAGTGTGACGTGCTTAAAGTCAAAGTCAAAGTCAAAAGTATCTTTATTAAATTTGGATAAATACACAAGTAATACTTTAAATTGCACTCTCATAAATCTTTTATAAAATAAAACAATAAACGACTAATTTGCTTTCATCGAAAGAAAATACTTCTAGTAATAGGTACTCACATTTGTTAGGTTATTTTTTTTGCTTACATAAAATAATCTCCAATAAAAAAATAGATTTTTGGTCATTTTACTTGCTTATATTTCTGTCCTATATAGTCATAAAAAATTGCGATACTAATATATAATGTATACATTATGTATACAATACTACTAAATAAAATAATAATATTATTATGATTTTTCAGATTCCAAGCAACACTGATACATACACTTTGGAGAACCTGTTCTGCGGATCCAGATACCAACTATACGTCACCGCTTATAATGGGTACGTTATATAATTAGTTATTGCAATATATTATGTCTTATACTGAATAATGGTGGTGCGGCTATTCTTAATATATATAATAATTACATGTCACGTTGTTTGTCCACGATTGACTCCTAAAGTACTAAACTGATTTTAAATTACATTTGCATGTCGTGTGCAGTTTGATCCAATTTACAAGATAGGATAGCTTACATCCCGGTATTGCTCCGAAAACGGGAACTACGAGGGTAAAACCGCGGGGCACAGCTAGTAAAGTATAAAACGTGATATTTGTCCCAGCATCGGCACGGGCGAGGCGTCGGACGTGGTGATCGCTCGCACGCGCGGCTCCAAGCCGCCCGTGCCGCGCGCCGCCGACTTCATCGAGGTGGGCAGCTCGTCCGTCACGCTGCACCTCAAGCAGTGGCTGGACGGCGGCTGCCCCATGAGCCACTTCGTCGTCGAGAACAAGAAGAAGTGAGCCCGCGCTTTACATACTCTTTTTATTCAACTTCACTTTTGTATGCATGTATGTTTGTATATTTACAAATCCTGCAAGAAAGATTTTAATCACTTCCGATAGACCGATTGAGTTGAAACTACTAGGTATGCATACCTTACATAGGTGGATACTTGGATGAAAATATAATCATACGGTACCATGGAACTGATCTGATTAGGAGTTGAAGCTTATTTTTAAAATATCTTAATAGGTAGGTACTTATTATTGTACCTAATTCCGAAGTCAGAAATTTCGTTTTATATCCAAATATAGAGTAATGTTTTTAGTCCCACGATATTAACACATATTTGTTATATAATATATACAATAGGATAATTTTATGTTTGCTCTCGTAATTGTTAATATGTTCACGTAATATATATCAAAAACTTTAACAGGGGCGCTGCTGAATGGAATCAGATCTCCAATGCTGTGAAACCAGGTGGAAACTTCGTTGTTCTTGGTACGTTTTAATTTTTAAAATTAAACCAATTATATTTTTATATTATTGTATGATTTCGTTATATATCAAGTTAAATGGTTTTTAATAGCTTGATAACTTATTCAGACTTGGAACCCGCTACGTGGTATGTACTGAGGATCACCGCTCACAACAACGCCGGCTTCAATGTCGCCGAGTATGAATTCGCCACTCTCACTATGACCGGAGGTATGAATTACTACTATTATTCAATTCAGTCATCTATATAGAGATAATTAAGCTAAGTTATGGTATTTAAACATTAAAAAAAGTTAGTTACAAAACTCAATAGTTAAAGCTAATTTCGAAAATATAATCGAACATTTCGTATGTTTAATAAACAATTCTGAAATGCATTGCCTACAATTTTGCCTCTATCTAAAAATGAAAAATAAAGGTGTTGCATTTCGGCTACGCTGCAAATTGTACTTCACTACCATTCATATAAAACCCGCAAATTGACGCGACGTACCTGAAATGCATCGCCTCATAGTGTCTTGTAATTTGATTATTAGTTGGTATAACGAGGTGTTGCATTACAGGTACGGTCGCGCCCGCACGGGACGCGGGCGACTCGCTAACCCCGGAACAAACGATCAAGATCATTCTCTCCCACTTGAACCTTATCGTGCCCGTCGTGGCCGCTATACTCGTCATTATTATCGCGATAGTTGTCGTCTGCGTGGTTCGGGGAGCTAGGGACCATCACCACAAAGGTTAATACTTTACTCTATATATTTATATGTGTATATGTAAATATAGGTACGGTGGCACCCCTGCCTGGAAACGCGGATGATAAAGAACTGCCTCCATGGGTGAAAGCGTGGTTGGAACCAGAAGTCTTAGTGCCGATATTGGCTACGATCGTAGTGTTCATAGTGGGCATGGTGGTGATTTGCCTGACGCTCGCGAGAAGGAACACGCCGCACAGGCTGCGAGGTCAGAAGGACGCGTACTGTATGTATGGGGCTTGCCCGCTTTTTTATCCTCTCATACTTTTATTTGTATAGAAATTCATTAAATAATATATGTATGGTATAATGTTATATTATCTATAAGGTTGTTTATAAAATAGTTATCAATACGTTGTTAACAAAAATTAACTTTTAAGTATAAAGTAGATAATATAATGTTGTGCCGTAAAAAGTTCCTATTTTTTTTCTTAAATTACAATTGGTAGTAACATATGAATATTTTTCCGGAAATTATGTAATGTATCGGCATCAAAAATTTCGTAGGCTCTAATTTATTTATGTAGATAATATTATTTCATTCGACCAACCCTACTTCTAATATAATTTGCAATCGCTATCGCGAAATAGTATAATTATGTACTTATTGAATATTTATTTCTTTTAACGTGTTTATTAAAGTATGACTTGTACGTGTATATAGAAATATTAACTTTATATATTTACTCGCTTTAGTTTATACTGTATAAATACAAGTACATATATTTATTAATCATATATGTTTTTCGAAGTATACGTAGATGAAATAGATATTATGTCGGGTTTAATTTACTTACACTTATAAAGACAAGTAAAGTCAGCGTTCACGTTGTAATATGTCTACTGAACCGATTTTTATGAACATTATTTTACTATACCATTTTTAGTTTGACAGCCGTGAATAACCTGAGAATTTTTTTATTTAATAATTTTTTTAACACAGAACACCGATAGTAATAAATTGAGTTAATATCAACTCAAAGTAACAAAATTAATGATTAATTACAGATGACGCAGTATACAACGCATCCCAGGCGGCTCTCGGCGGCGGTACTCTAGACAAGCGGGGCGGCCTTCGAGATGAATTAGGATATATCGCGCCCCCCAACCGCAAACTGCCCCCCGTCCCCGGCTCTAACTACAACACTTGCGACCGCGTCAAGCGACAGGCTGTTATTAGTGAGTACCTTAGAAATTTAGAAAAAAAAACAATTAAAAAAACAACTGTATGTATGTGACATGATTTGGAAGTAACTCTTTTTTTTTTCAAATCGCCATAAATAAGATTCACCATCAATTCTTATGTAACTACCAGAGTTTCTTGCTGGTAACATTGGTACACTGGTTTCAAAACCAGTGGTATATATATACTTGTTTTAAAGTAAAGACGAAAATAATTGCTTAAAATTTTCCCATATTTATTAATCTAGTTATAAATTTACTTGTGAAATTATCTAAACCGATCCTTGGATTTCGAGTGGAAACGAACCGACAGACCCATATATAAAGATATTTATTTGGTTAGTTTCTTAATACATCGTTGTTAAATTCCAATCTTTTTTTATTTAATTCATTGAACATTTACTGTATCTACTTAGCATGCTATATAAATAGACTATTGTCTAGTTGTCCAAAGGAAAAATTGCTATTTTAATTATCATTATCAGTAAGTATGCCTAATGTCCTGTACATGTTATGTTATTAAGGTGGCTGTTAGCTTATGGTGACAGTCTCAGCACTTTTATGTTTTGTAACGATCCTTTAATTTTATTTCCTTTCGTCATTTTGTTTGCTTATTTCAATTCAACGCAAAGAGGATTCGTCAAAGCATAAAGGAAGGTACGTCTTAATGTCCGTGGTGATTGGTGTCTTTCTAGCATCGTCTTGTTGATACTTTTAATATTACATTTATAAATGAGAAAAAAATTAAAATATTATTTAATATCTTATACGAGACGATGCTAGAAAGTTCAAGTTGAACGTCTATAGTCGTTAAATATGTGTACCATACTTTATTTACTCTTTGAATAATTTTTACTTTTTTTATTGACCAGACAGAGCAAATATTTTTACATTATTTATAAAAATAACTCATTTAAATAAATCATGTTGTAAATAAAGTTGGTACATACTATTGACGGACTAATCATCAACAACATACAGTGCGTGCTAAATTTAAGCGGCAAAAAATCGCGCACGCAAATTCGCCGCAGTCTTGAAATCATTGGGATGGGTTCCTTTAAGTATGTAATTGCACCACACTGCTTTATAAAATATATCGGTACATATGTATTAGTAATTACATACTAAAGTTTCGGCCATACTAAATCAAAATACGTTGATGTAGCTTAAGGCATCTTTACGAGTGTACACTGTCTCTCCAAGTCATGGCTCGCTTGCTATCATTATATAGGTATATCAAAAGATTATTCGCGCTTTCAAATACGGACAGTTTGGCGTTTGTTAAAACTCGGTTTATTTAAATCAAGAGTGAACTAATCTCTATTAGGCGAACGCGCTACATCTTCGACCGCAACAGCGTCGCTTATCAGGCAATCTGTGGGCAAGCGCTCGCCTAACTTTGAATAAAAAGAATGAGTAGTGTAATGCAGTTACCGGTGCGGTGGGTAGAGTATAGATTACAGAGGGTATCGCGTATAGTAGCATAAGTAGTGGCATGCGTATTGCGTAACGCGGTAGTTGTTCAGTGGGCGCGCACTCCACGTGGGACCCGCGCCGCCACCACTACGAGCGGGTGCGCCGCACGCGCATGCGCAGGACCGGCTCCGGCGATACCATCTCTACAGGTAAGTCGCTGAGGTGCAATGAACGGGACAACTATATGTATTATAATTGCCTTCTACACGCTTTGTTTTTATTCTTGTAAAATTGTAGAATGAAAAGGATACCAAATATTTTTAATTCAAGTAGGCTACCCGCGAAATGTCAGTAAAATCTTTTAACCTTTTATAAACTAACTAGAGTCTAAATAAAACATCTTTAAAAGCAAAGACATAGTTGTTCATTCATTGTGTCTCAATTATTCAAAATATATGGTAAAGAAGCGTTCATTACAAAAATCAACTTTCTTTGCCATACATTGTGCTAAAGTAGATAGTAGATCGTCAAAGATTGCTTAATCGTAGAAAACTAAATAGAATTTAAAACAAAAACTTCTTTGATCTTGTAGATTATTATAATTAGATTTTTATATCATTACGGTTTTTGTTTTAAAATGCATGTTTAATAAGTATTGTATCGTATCGTATGAACTAACCCAAGTCTCGGTCAACAAAGTGAGTATGTTTTGGAAACCATGTGTTGCTTATTCTCTAACAACAGTTATTTTTATTTGCGTGTTTTATTTCATTTTATTTGAGTTTTTAAGTGTGTATAAACCCTTTTGTTTTTAATTTCATTTTTGGTCCCCTGATTTTTTAAACAACTAAAAGTTTTCGGAAATATTTGGTTTATATCTAAATTCAATATCCAATTTTACTATTATTATTATCTTCAATAAGCCTGCACTGACTGATGTCAGTGTAGACGCAATGATTTGCGTCTACTCACGTACATACCTGAGTAGACAGTTAGTGTACCTATCGTGTGAAATGGGTAACAAAAAATTAGTATTTTTTTCCAAAAGCCTATGTGCTATATTGTGCCCATTCATATCATATCACTCGGGTAAACTTCTGAGGAGAATATAAGTAATAATTTGGAACGATAGGCTGTTTAAACTACTGCAAAGGTGTATAGCGGAGATGTCAAGATGAGAACGATATTGCAGGCATGGAGGACGAGATCTGCCCGTACGCCACGTTCCACCTGCTCGGGTTCCGCGAGGAGATGGACCCGAGCAAGGCGATCGCGTTCCCGCACCACCACCCGTCGCACGCCGGCACGCTGGCGCACCCGCATCCCCACCCGCACCCGCACCACCCTGCGCACTCGCGCGCCGGATCGCAGAGCATGGTGAGTCCTCCTACTCTCTCTTTATCCCTCTCTTTCTCTCTCTCTAACATATAAAATAAAAATAATAAATTAATAGCTTCTTCCTCCAGCATTAAACTCTAGATACATATATATTAACCTTTAGTTTAATGAATAGAAAATTTTAAAGATTTTTTTATTACCAACCAACAGCTTAACCTACAAATTCACCTTACGAAAGGAAAGCTATTTTATAACTGAGTTAAGGGAGAGACCGCTGCGTTGCTTATCATTAAAAAAACGACTAAATTAGAAATTAGATAGAAAAGAAAAAGCTTCATACCACCACGACTATTTGTCAAGAGTGTTATGTCCAAAGACAATGGTTACTTGAAATAGTAATTATGTATAAATAATACAAAGAAACTGATTTATACCTAAAATAAGTGTTTTGAATTAAAATGTATGGATTCCCAATATTCCAGCCCCGAGCCAACAGCCGCTACGCCCGTAAGAACTCGCAAGGAGGACAGAGCGCCATCTACTCCACGGCTCCCGAGTACGACGACCCCGCCACCTGCGCTGAAGAGGACCAATACGTAACTACGGCACTCGTTATATTATTCATTACATTTTTCGGTTACACATATACATAAATAGACTATAGTACTCCAGTACGAATAATGTGGCTTTGTATTCGTAAAAGCATATATTGGATCTTTTTTTAAATGGAAAAGCCACTGGCTCTTGAACTGCAGCTTTATTACTAGTTCGGGTGTCTATGTCCATTGACTGATCTGTTACAAAAACTACTACCAATAAAGGCACAAAATTACTTTACGTTATTAAAATATAAGCATAGAGTACATAGAAGATACAGTATCACAATGTGTGTGTGTGTGTGTGCACAGCGCGCGCGCTACTCGCGGCCGGTGTACGCGTGCGGGCCCGAGTACGACGAGCCCGCGTGCTGCGCGCCCGAGGACGAGCAGTACACCGGCGCCTACGGCACGCCCTACTCCGACCACTACGGCTCGCGGCCCAGCATCGGTAATGTGCCCCCTCACTCTATCCTCATATCCTTATACACACCCTTTTTTCTCACGGTGGGAAATCCTATTACGAACACCTCCTCGGGGGCGAAGGAGGCGTTTATGTGTTCGCGCACCCTTGCGGGGCAGGTTCGAGAGCACACACAAAGCAATCTTCCGCGAGACCTCATACACACCCTATCACAGTAATATGCACGAATGCCAAATATCTCCAGAATCTGTATCAAGGTGGAATATTTGTAGAAAAATTGCGTAATCAAATTTTTGTACACCCAGACTGAAATATTAAAAACAGGGTCTAAAAACAGATTAGACTCTAGTATAGTTTAGAATTAATTCAAAAATTGTTACATCGTAATAGAATAGCTCACCACGACACATAGAAAACCACGACACAAAAATTTTAACTAGTTTCGATACAGTTTTTAGCGACTTCGAATATTAATAAAACATGTTTATGTTACGACAACAATACGATGAATCACTGTTCGATCCGGGTCTTTATTATAGTTAATTTCGTTCCATGAATCGTAAGCGGTATCAAAAATTTTCGATATCGCCCACTATTGCATTCAGAGTAGAGCATCAAGCCTATAGCATCATCTCACGTTATTGTATTGTACCAGGAACTCGCAAGTGCGGCAGCTCCCCCGAGCCTCCCCCACCTCCCCCACGCAACGCCAACACCGACAACAACTGCTCCTCCTCTTTCAACGAGAGCAAGGACTCCAACGAGATCTCCGAAGCCGAATGTGACCAGCCACGCAACTACCCTGGTATGTAGTTATACGCTCGTGAGGTCCAGTGAATAATGAGATAACTGATAAATAACAAAAAAAAATTATATGGATAAAAAAAACAAAAATCAATGTTTTAAAGATCAACATACACTTGTATAATTTGAATAAATACAACACTACACTACACTATAGAATATTATGGAATATTGTATATGTTATACCTGAAAGACTAAAAATTATACAAAAATACACTATATATTATACATGCAATACAAGTTTCTAGCAAATATATAGCAACAATTATGACGTCGCCTATAAAATATTTTACACTATAACTAAAACTAGAATACTAAAATTGTAGAAGTAAGTTAAGTAACTTTGTACTTATGAAGTTATTGTTACTTTTCATCATTAATTAATTGCATTGGTCCATGCGAACATGGGCGTCTCCTGAACAGAAGATGGTAAAACAATTTTTGAATAAATCATAGTTTTTTTCTTGTCCCCTTGTTATTAATACTTGTGACTGACAGCATGCAATCTTTGTCAACGTTATCATAACGTGGATTTATAGCTTTTAGATTTTATGGCAATTGGCTTAACGTTTTTTTTTTCAAAATTCTTTCATACCTTTATTTTTTCATTCGTTACATGGTAATTTTATTAAAATTGACGACCATAAGAATATGGTATATTGCACCAAGAATAGTGCAAAAAAAAAGTAGAAAAACATTTAATAATTTTACCATTGGAATGTCGGGGTAACTTAAATTTTGTCAAATTTAATCACATATTATGCTTAGATGTGATGTGTTAACTGAATCTTCTCAAATGGTTTTGTAGATATAGTTCATGTTTTATAGATTTTCTCGTGCACCACCCATTTCTAGCACAGTATTAGAAAATACAGGAATGCATTTTCATTAAATCGTAATTACTTCTTAATAAAACCCTTTCGCTTTTTAATATCCCATACATTTAGTTCATAGTAGTAAATTTTGTACATAATAATAACGATGGGTATTGCGCGAGAAAAGTTTTGTAGAGGGCAGGTGTTCCGAGTCTCGTGATTAGTGTAGATGCGTCGTGACTTGTATGTTGTTGCAGTCAGGGCCCACACCGCCAAGGACGGCTTGCACAGCGACGAAATGAGAAAACTCATTGACAGGTCAGTTCCACCGGGCCATACCATCCATCCGTAAAGCACTTTAACTTGTTTCTTACCACCCGGCTAGGTTAAGTGCTCACAGGTGCGGTCGATACATGAATATTCCGAAGAGCGTATTTGCACTTCAATTGATTTTTTATTATATTAACCCCAACTTGCATAAATAAAGGGTCCATAAGACCGCGCCTGACTTCACATGGTCTATTTGAAATTAATCTTACACTTTATAATATTATTCAATTCATAAAGTCTAATTAACACTTAGCTGTGCAATTAAAGTTTTAATTAATACACCAAAGTGCACTCGAATTTTAATATAACTAGCCTAGCCAGTTCCTTGCGCGTGCGCTGAAGCGTGCCGTGTGTCAACATATAACAGAGTTTAACCGTGTATGTCTAGTGTATGTCAGTATTAAGCATGTATTATGTTCCGCATCCATGGTCGACTCCACAGGAAACAGTAAGTCAAAGTATGTCCACGAACAATAGTTATACGCTGAATGTTCTTTACTTTTGCCTGATTCATTATTTGTTATATAAATAACCTTGTGGCTAACACCTAACCGACCGTGCACTACAATTTTGTGTTGCTATAACATTGGTAAGATGTTTTTATTATTTACAATTAGCGTCAGATGTTATGTTTCTTTTAATGCGCAGGATATATAGCCAGTTACATTAGCCCTGTACTCACTCGCTACTTTATAACCATAACCAATAGCTTCTAGGATCATCGAACGACATTATGAAAAACTTGCATATTTTGCTCTTATCGATATAATAATCACTTTGGTATATACTTACCTGAATTAGAAATTATAGCTTTTTTATTTTATTAATTCATTTATTCCATTTATCAATTATTTAATACCTATCAATTATATCTTGGTTAAAATCCATAACAGATAGTCACAAAAATGTTGCCTCAAGATAAATAGAATACTTAGGAGTTTATATTTGCGAGTTCTCTTTTCCCTTTATATTTCTAGCTTGTAAACCCAGTCCAAGTCCATGAGCATAATTAAATGTTACCGTCATAGGTCATAACGCCTTACACAAACCGCATCACGTCAACATATAATTCCGTTCACAGACCAGAAGCAAACACCCCAATCCCCCAGCAAGCAGTCCACGGGCGGGGACTCACAGCCTACGATACTGTGGCAGTGTAACCTGTAAACTGTCCGCTCGCACGCCTCGACGCCGCTCCCCACTCGCCCACTGCGAACCTCATCCACATCCCCCTTACCTTACCCCCTAGCCCCTTAGATATTGCATCCGTGCCACTCTAAAAACCACCAATTTGATCATTAATTTGCCGTTTACGCCAGTTTGCTTTGCTTTAACGCAGTAGCAATGAACGGCACGGTTGCGATATCTCTCACGTCTCTATTATTACTCCTCATGTTTCAACCCAATTTGCACGTCCGTGCCGCGACAACGGCTAATTAGAAGCAGGCGTCTTGACGTACAAAGTTGGGAATAGTCCTACCACGTGATCTCCCGTAGCGAACCCGCAGCGCGTCACTTGTAATGTTACCATGTTTATCGGAAAATTATGGTTGTGGTAGGTAATTCAAATTGATATATTTCCCTAAGCGTGTGACGTATCCCACGAATCATAACCCGTAAACGTGAACGATTATTTTCCCAACTTTGTAGACGATTAAAAACGAAAACGAACGTTTTTATTTGAACTTATTTGTTTAGCTTAATTTAAAGGATGGTTTAACGTGCTGGTATATGGGGTGTTTACAGACTCAATTTAAATTAAGCTCAACATGTAATTACGATGTGATATTTTGTAATTTTACCCATTTTATTTTATGTGATTTGTACTAACATTTTAAATTTAAACGTTATTTATGTTTGTGTAAGTTTGTACACCACTCCGCGACCGGACGGTTGCTTTGATGCTTCCTTTACAATGTTTAAGTTTTATAATAGTGCTTTTACCATTTGCGTTATCGTATACTATTTTTTATTATTAT
>JADANM010003811.1:3991353-4004847 GCA_026213755.1 Eurema hecabe | reverse complement strand
AATACACTACAGCAGTACCAACCCAGTATATTTGGAAGCCAATATGTATCATCGTTACCCTAACAATATAATAAGGTGCATTTTTTATTCGTAATATTAATCTTTCTATATTATTATACGAAAATATTTAGATGTAAGACACGCGCGTGTCATTTTCTAGTTGTCTCCTTATGTGTTGTGTATGTCGTGTAAGCTTTGCAACGTAGCCTCGTAGATAGGTTCTTCCTAGCAAACGATCTCTTCTATGAACCTTCCATGTAGACATTTTGAATTAACGTTTAATATTTAGCTAAAGTATTAATGAAAAATTAAGAAATTTATTCAAAATTAAAAATTAGATGTTCGAAAATTAAATCGTAACTTATAATTAATCGATCCGATTTTAACGCTAAGCTTAAGTAAGTGACCGATTTTTGTCTAATCATTTGTGGTGGTTCGCTTATACGGATGTTCGTTTGCGGCTTTATTAAGATTTTGAATTGATGCTCAAGGTCATTCGCTATTCGCAACTAACTGTTTGTACCAAAGTGTTTTGATTTGTGTTGAATAAAGTACTCAATGTCAACTACAAAATCGCCTTTTATTTCACAGCTTTACGATACATCCACATCACACGATATTTAATAACAGAATCAAAATAATGCATGTTCTGAAATATTTTATTGTATGTTACATTAAATAGTTGTTAAATCCTAACATTACGCAGAATATTGCTCAGAAGAATTTACGCCGAAGCGGCTTTTACAATTTCTTCTGCTACTTCGACAGCGATGGCGGCTTCAGCTTTGGCCTAGAAAAATAGTGCCCTTTAGTTATGTTGTATGCCAATGGAACCAACACAAAGTACATACACGCAAGAGAATAATAGTATTTACAATAAACACACAACCTTGTATAATGACATTTTAAATTATTTACATTCAAAACCAAGATATTTTAAATACCTTCTCATTGGCAGCAGAATTGAACTCAGACTGAGCCTTAGAAAGTGCTTCTTGTGCTGCGCTTCGGTCCAAGTTTTCGAGTGGGTGAGCCTCTTCAGCCAAAACCTTAGAAAAATTATTATTATCAGCAACATACACACTACTAGTCAGTAAGGAAAAACATCACTAAAGAAACCAAGTTCTAAGATTTTTATTCAACTCATCTGTTATATAGGATGTAAAAGACTTAGGATAATGTGAAGGGTGCATTCAGGCAATAATTCTTAAAAATTGGATATCAATTTTAGGCATATTCTTTTAAGAATATGTAGTTATTATTTATCTTCATATAGCCATAAAAAGATAAAATTAAAAACTACTCTGACTATGCACACTATGCGCGCGAATTTCATGGTGTGTAGGTATACATTGGTGGTGGGAAATAGTATTTTTTTAAACTGTCTCTTACAGTCTTTTACACCCTGTATACTAATATTGTTGGCTTCTTCCAACATCAAGTCAGATATAGGATTTGAAAATATCTACAGCAAACATTCTTATTTATTAACATTTTTAGTATTATAAAGCCAAAAATAATAAAAGCAAATATTGACAAAATGAAATATAAAAACAAGTTATGTAATTTCAATTCAGAGAGCCTAATTTTACTACTAGCACCATTTTCAATTACAAAATTTAAATTATTTTAAAACTATAAATTAACTCAGTAATAAATATGGAAATGAGAAACACAATGTAGTACCTGAACAGAGGAGTCATCATTTACAGTGACGGTTCCAGATGAAACAAAAATTTTGTTTTGCTTTCCATCATTTTCGAGAACTGTCACAACTCCGGGTCTAAGAACGGCTTAAATAAAATGGTAAGTATATTAATAAGGGAACTTTATAAGTACAAACAAATAATACAAATATAATAAAAGAATTACCAAGGGTTGGCACATGCTTGGGTAGAATACCAAAAGCACCACTGAAGGATGGCACATCAACTTGTTTTACAACTTGTTTGTCATAGAACACCTATAAAATAATTTAAAATGGATAAGTTTGTATATACTAGGTTCTTGAAAAAGGATTAAAAATTCTTAAATTTTACTATTAATTTTTACATAAATCTATGTATTAAGCCAGACTAAAAAAACTATAATATGCAGTTTAACCTGTATTTTCATCTGTCAATAAAACTTGTAGGACATGAATCCTAAATATCCTAGTTTAGTCTTAAGACTAAGTGCTATTATAATTTTTATGATAATATATGATAAATGATTAACTATAAAGATTCTTAAGTATTATTTTTCAGATTATATTGCGAAAATAAGCAAGCATTTGTCTATGCTCATTACCAGTGTTTATTCAAGTGTCTTACCTTATTACCAGCTGCAAATGTGAGAGCCATTTCTCCTTCTTTGATTGCTGGTGCATCTGCATAGCTGCGGACTTGTACCTTCCTGAACACAGATCTCAGAGTGGTGCGCATAGCTGAAGCCATTCTGAAAGATAATATGATTTATAAAATGAAAAATGAAAATTCAAAGTGTAATAGGTGGAAATAAACATGCTACTTAAGATATAAAAGAATTCTTCAACATCTTAATAAGATAACCTTATTTTATAAAAATCTAGAGAAGATAATAGTAGCACTACTTTTTGTACAATGGTAAAAACAATTAGTCATATTGGGATATTCTTTAATAGCATATCGTCACAAATTGTATTAGAAAAATGAAATGCAATTAAAATAAAAAGGAATAAACATAGATTATGTAATGGTTTACAAGTTATGTTCTTATAACGATATTGCGCTTCAACATAAAATGTATTTTAAATTATAATAATAGACCTTACTTATATAGGATTCAAAACAGTAAGGAGTTAGAAGCAATTGAAAAGCTTTTCTTATTCCGGGCAGCTAAAATTTACCCTTTAGCTGCACACCCTTGGGATAAATTGACAGTAACTTGTCAAATATGCATAATTTTGACATTTGACGTTTTTTAATTTAATTTTTTTTTAATTTAATGAACTGGTACGGCAATGAAAGTACCGGGTTGTTCCACAGCTAATTTATAATAAAGCCAAATGATTTAAATTAAATAAGCATTCTTTAATTTCTAATTTGTTCAATAATATGTGTGCCGAAAAATTATACTTAATAGCTTTTATAATTAAAATTAGAATAACAGCTTTTCATAATCATAAAGACAGGTATAATAATTATATTTTTATCACTATGGTATTTAGGTTGACAGTCCATTGGTGAGATTTGACACTATTTTTAGAGTTGTCATTTGTCAGTTTGTCATAGTTAAAGCGCCAAATTTCTCAAAATGACAACTTTTAAAAAATAAATATTACAATTTGCAAGCTTTCCAGAGCTTGGATATTTCCTTATTATATAAAAAAGTTGTTAAGCTTTAAAAACCATGGACATTGAAACAATGCTCCAGGAAATTGATTTGAATCAGATATCGAAAATTAGTTCCCTGCAAGTTGACCATGTTACTTGCATCGAATGGTAAAATATTTTCATTATAAATTCATTTTAACTTAAACACAGTATTTTTAAGAAGTAACCTGATATTATAAATTGTTACAGTAATATATAATATCAATTTTTTTACTTACAAATGTGACGTATATGATTTACCTACAGCTGTTTTGAATCTTTATTACCTTCAACCCTTTTTAGCTGTAAATATTTCATAGTACCTACAACTGCAATTTGTGGGCATACGTTATGTCATAAATGCTGGCACGGAAGGCGAAACTGCCCATCATGTGGAATGAAGATTGATAAAAAATCCTTAAGGCTCAATTTAGTGCTTCAAAATCGTACCGAACATGTACACTGTTTAACTGACGTATTTCAAGACCTTTTCAATATCAAGTGTAAGCTTTTATTACTGACTGATATAAAATATAAATATTAAGTTTGTGTACTCATAAAATTTATTGCTTATATTTATTTTCAGTGAATGATGTATTATTTAGTCCTGATGGTGATTTAATCAATGAAAAGGATCCTAATAAGAATGTAAGTGACTGGTTGACCAGTTCACAAAATCATTTTTCGGCTCCAGTGAGTACACAAAATTCACAACAAATAAATGAACCACAGACACTTGTTGTGAGTGATATTCAAATTCACTCAAAAGGTAATAGAAACATTATACCAACAAAATCAGTCTTTGTGCCAGTGGAGCAAAAAGATTGGGATAAGATTGAGGAATTACCAGATACTGAAGACATTCTAAATAAGGATAAGGAGAATATAGTTGGACCTATGGATATAGAGACTTATGTGACCAATGATGACATTGAATATTCAACTGGCAATCCAAGAAGAAGTTCAAGGCAAAAGGATGCTAAAGAATCGAAAAGTGCGAAAAGTTTAAAAATTAAGAAGCTCATTAACAAAAACAAAAATTGGAATAATGTGAAAAAGATGAAAAAGGAATTTGGTAAATTAAACAAAAACAAGAATAAATTAAATGTTTCAATTGATATGTGCAAGAAAGTAAAGAGTTATAATGATAATACTCAATTTATTCAGAATAGGAAGGACAACGCTGAAAATGAAAGTAAGCAAGACAATACAAGTAATGGTTCAAAAGCAGAACAATGTAACAATAAAGATCAATCAAACATAGATAAACCTCATGTCTCAAAGTGCCCTCAAAATGATGCAATTGGAGATAAAATTGAGGAGATGGATGCCGATAAAACCAATAATCATAATTTAAGAAAATCGAATGCTAACTTAAATAGTAGCAATAAACCTAATGTATGTTTTTATAAGAAAAATATTTTGATTGGTGAAGAATCAGAAAAAATAGTCAACATTAACAGCTCAGAGAAATTGAGATCAGAATGTTTTGACAATGATGATATTGAAATAACTATTAAGATAGGAAATACTCAAACAAATATATGTATTAAAAAGAAAGATAATGATGTGCAATTAAAAATAAATTCTGATCGTGAAGTTCAAACATCAGTTGCTCAAAAAGACGGAGTGGATAAAGTAACAGTATCTACTTCTCCTATAAAAAAGAACTCTCAGACTGAGGAGATGGTGCAAAACAGGATAGAGTTAGAAAATAGACATTTGAAACATAGTTGTATTGAAAATAATAAGATACCATCTCTGAAATCATCAGAAAAGAAGAATACTGCATCAGCTGATACCTCAACTATAAATATGGAAATAACAGAAAGCATTGAAAAAGAACTTTCAACTGTTATGGAAAACATGCCAACTGAAAGAAGACCCATTACAACATCAAATAATACTGAAAAAAATACAAATAAAATTAACAATAACAATAATATTCAAGAGGATATGGAGTATATTAATGATTTAGATATTTTTGATAGTGAATCTGTGAAGGAAGGTAATGTGCAAGCACTAAAAGATAGTAAACAAACTCCATCTGCAATTCTTATGTCGACTAGCAAAAACAAAATGAAAACCCGAAAAAATACTTCAAAGAGGGATAGAGATTTGAGTGAATCAGATGCCATTCCTTGTAGTAAGAAAAGTAAAATAGGTGATTCTAAATTACCTCAAGAGAGTCAATATACTCAGAAATTGAACAACAATAGTGACATTGTGAACTATGATGAAATAATGAGCCAAGTTTTTGCTAATATTGATGCAGACATAAAGGGATCAAACAAGAATCCTGAAATTTTAAATTCACCACATACTCAAAAACACAAATCACCCAAAAGTATTAAAAATTCCCAGCCAAAGTCTGTACTATCAACACAAAACAGTAATAAAGATAATAAGTATGAAAAAATACCAATAACTCAAAAATATAGTGAAAACATATTTTCTTTAATAGATGATACAGCTTTTGAGAAGTCTGAACAAATAGTAAGTATCTTAAGAATCATTTAAATAAATATTTCCTTTTTAATAGGTGGATTTGCATGCCACTAACATACAAAATAAAATTCAATTTTATATAAAAATCTATTAAATCTAAAAGTAGTTTCGTAACTGCTAAATCAATTTCATATGGAAATTTATTGATTTACAGAAAAATACAACCATATGTGAATCAACAAAAATGAATATGCATGACATTTTAGATAAACCTAGGCATATTTCACCGCAATTACAGAATGATATAGATATCATCGAATTAAGTACTCCAGTACATAATGATGATGATTCAGATAAAAGTGTTGTTGAAGAAACTCCACAAAAGTGAGTAATGAAAAGTAATATTAAAAACCTATTAACAATTTTATAAAGGTTAGGAAATTTAATGATATGTCCTACATAATATCTGCTATGTTTTATGTTTTATTTTTCAGGAACATATCAATTACAAGAAACAAACAAATTGATGTGGTAACAAACAAAGAGAAAATCCTAAAACCTAATGAATCCCAAAATGTAGTCAGTTATTCTGAAACAATAGGAGATTCAACAAAAAGTAGTAGAAATGTTACTGTTGTAGAACAGGTAAAACCTAGAAAAGCATTGGAGACACCAATATCTATTAACAAATTTGTCGATCAAATTAAATATAAGTCAACACCAATGGCTCGAAAATCTCTCGATTTTAGTAAGAAGAATGAAAACATTGATGATATTGACCAAACTCTTTGTCCTACTAACTTTGAGCCTGCTAAAAATACACAAGAAATGGAAATAATGAAAAAAGCTTTTGAACAAAATGATGTCATTTCACAAAAGATTATTGTCGGAAAGAATAATAAAATGGATCTAAAATATTATATAGCCTGTTCATGCTTAAGTGTTTCTGAGAAGGCAAATGTGAAACAGTTGTGTGCTCGATATAAATGGGTTTTTGTTGATAACTATGTGGAAGAATTAACACATCTAATTGTTGGTGTTGATGAAGAGAATAAAGCTCAAAGGTAAAAAATACAAAACAAAGTTTCCAATGAAATAATATTATATTATTATATTAAAAATAAAAGGAATTGTTAATTTTTTAGATCTGTAAAATTTATGTGTGCTCTGGCAGCATCAAAATGGATAATTGCATATGATTGGGTGCAAAGGTGTCTACAGACTGGTCAAATTGTGGACGAGGTAAGTAAATTCCGTTAAAGATAAATTCTCAATACAATTTCAGACATATTGTGTTAAAATATAATCATATATTTTGGAGGTCGGCAAGAATTGTTTATCATGCATTACGGAAATTCATACATTTTATTTATGGTTTAGATGTTCCAATGTTAAAAATTTTAAAAATATTCCAGAAAAATTGTCTTGCTATGAGAATTTAATTTTATCTACGCTTTAGGTGTGGACTATTATAGGTCATCGCGTGCAGAATCGTAACAACGGACATTTTAGTTAAATCAATATGTACCGTAACGCAGATTTTAAACATCCTTTATAAAAAGTAAATAAAAAAAGATTAAACATTAAAAACACTTTGTTTTTGCATGAAACAAATATCATTGAACACACCATTTCTGGGGTTAAAGGTCTTGCTAACAAATTATTTTTGTAACATTTTATCGGTATTAGACTAAGTAAGACTAAGCCTTAATGACCTTTAATTGGTAGAATGATAAAATGTCTAACATAAAATAATAAATTGTAAGCGTCTAAAACGTTTCTTTTAATTCAAACTGAAAAAGCCAATTTTCAGTTAATTGATGAATGTGTGAACAATATTTTGCAAGATACATACAATATATTTGAAGACTACATTTCGTTTTCTTTTATGATTAGTGAATTTTTCGTGATTAAGTTGATCTCTAATATCATCCTCACAAAAAGTTAGTTTTTTTTCCAGTTATTGATAGGTATCTATTTTCATATTAAAGGAACCATACGAGGCGTTGGACGCGGCGGGCGAGCCGGGGCCCAGAAGGTCTCGACTCGCGAAACAAAAACTGTTTTATGGCATCAAGTTCTTCTGTATGCCTCCATTTGGTGTTCTTGATGTGGATACTTTAAAGGTATTACATTTAATAATATTACATAATGTTTGAAAACTTAAAGTCAACTACGTATTATGTTAAATTGTAATGTGTCGTAACCCACGTCACCCTCGCCATTATTACGAATCTCTTGGCACTTTATTCATTATTGTTTTTCAGTTTAGGCACTATGAAGAATGAAGCAAACCAACATATATATATACATATTACATCATAATACAGATTACCTAATGTCCAATATAAAAATATAATCTTAATTAATAAGAATTATCGTTTATATTTGTTATTATGATTATTCGTTTTAATTATTATGAATTCAAAATGAAATTTTCGTTGTTATATGAGTTATAATAAATAAAAACTAACAATGCTGTAGTGCAGTGTTTAATTATGTATTGTATTTTGATTTTTTGCTGAAAAATTTGTCGTCTAACTGAAGCAATTGTTTGAAACAAATCCTCTCCTATGAGGATTTCAAGTATTAGAACACTTGCACAAGTAATAATTTTCATACCTACATATCTAACTTGTCATGTAGGTGCCTAAACTTTTTGGTCGTTATTATCCTCGTAATGAGATAGGGAAAATTTGCTAAAGAAACCCTCTAGTGCACAGTATACAATTAATTCTAGTGTGGTATTCCTGTAGGTAATTTTGGAAGCAGCTGGTGGTGAAGTTGTAAATGAAGCACGCCACGTCAGAGTGACGGACACGCCATCTCTCCTATTGGCCGAACCGGAATCCACGCAAGAAGATAAGTTTATTTGTGAGTGTATATTTTAAAACTTCATTAGACAAGACATATAATTATATATAATTAAAAAGACCCCGACCAAAAGAAGCGAGCAGATTGACCGTGTAACATTCCTATCACACCTAACAAACGTCTTGATGACCTGACCTGAACCGATGACCGATTTTCACCAAACATAGCTAATGCACGCTCTGGACTGATATACCTTTCACACAAAAAAAAACTCATTAGAATCGGATCATCCGTTTCGGAGCTACGACGCAGCAGACAAGACACATTTACACAGACATGTCGTTTTGCGTCCGGGGTTAAAAAAGAGAAGAAAGAAAAAAACAATATTTCATGTCTTAGATAAAGTATTTTTAAATACATAATCTAAGATATAATATTATCAGATAAGATAAAACTATTTATTAAAAAATGCTATTTCATTGAAAAAACAACATCTAAGCTGTAGGTTTATTTCGCTAGAATTTCATTCTGCTGGCCCGTTATAGATGCTGAAATAAATACTTAGGTATTAAAAAGAATATAATAGTATGCGACAATCGGAGGACAATATATTTTCCTCAACGGCCGGTGGACCGTAAATACAGACTTGTGACTTGTGACTCCAATGTATTGTATCTACGTTTTCAATTTGTAGCCAAACAGACATGCCAAGGGAACGTAACGATTACATTGTTATTCTGCGACAGTCGTAGCATTGTACGGTCATAAAAATAATAGTTTGTCTGACCCTTGATGCTAAATTAGGCATGGGATGCGCTTTGATCAACTGCGCAATAAATTAATATACTTACACCCTAAAATGTATTCTATGAATATATATAATTAATCATACGGAAATATTCTGAATTTATTTTATGTATTTTTCTGTCCGTGGAGAAAATTCCTAACATTAAAATATAGTCTCTAGAAGTCAGATGCCTGCTAAATCAGCCATTTTTTGGTCAAATTGGACGCAAATTTTAAAAATATTGTTGAAAGTACAACTCCCGTGCCAATTAATAGTTAATTAATCACTTTAAACTAAGTAGTAACTCAAAGTTTAAATTATCATTACTTTTATCTTACCACTAGCTTTTGCTCGCGACTTGGTCCCCGTCCATTTGTTTTACAATTATTTCTTCTATCCTATAAGTCGCAGCGTGATGTTATGTATCCTAAAGCCTTCCTCGATAAATTGTCTATTCAATAAAAAAATAATTTTTCAATTCGAACCAGTAGTTACTGAGATTAGCGCGTTCAAACAAACAAAAACTCTTCAGCTTTATATATAAGTATAGATAGATATAGATAAAAAATTAAATACATAATATATAAATAAATAATGATTATTGTTTTAGATCTCGCGATGGACTTGAGCATCGTGCCATTGAACTACGAGTGGGTGCTGAATTGCCTCGGCAGCTACACTTTGTGTTCAATCCACGACCTATTACTGTGTCCCTCATCCCTCCTTCCTTCGGCTACCTCTAAATGGCCCTCAGAATTAATATCCCGTGAATACGATTAGAATTTATGAACATATACAATTTACAATAATAATTAATGTTGTATAATAATGAATATAAATATATTTTACTTTATAATTGCGTTTTAATAATAACATTTTCATACATATCTAAATCCTCCAAAAATATAGGTAAACTTAGTAAGTAAGAACTTAGTAATTTATTGATTAGTACATAATAAAGTTTAACGAGTCATTAAAAACATAATAAAAGGTATTTTATGACTATTTAAGTAATTATAAATTTTAGCCGGCACTGTTGATATTTTTACGGTTCATAACCGTTAGATTTGAAGCACCTGTTAGGTACATTAAGAAAATCTGAAAAAGTAAATGTTTTACTCGCACGTGGCCATTTATAAGTAGCGTCACGAAACTTTAGCGCTGAACGAAACCTGCGCAGAAGTCAAAAATCGAGGGAACGGCACGGCGCGCGGGGCGCTTGATCGTCGGGTGCGCGAGCATTGATTGGTTCCCCAGTCGTGTAGTCTTTCTCGCTCCAATATGTCAATTACGAGCGCGATTCTACCGATGCGCAGCTATTCTCGTCCAGCGCTAAACATCCGTGACGCGATCTATACGCATACATGAATATTCATCGATAGGTATTGTTATATAATAAGTTAGTTTAGTTATGTGTATTTAATAATATGTTATAAGAAATAATATATATTTAATACACATAACTAAACTAAAATATAACTAACTAAAATACCTTTGAAGATTAAAATAATACAAAACTGTAAAGGAATATCACTTAAATTGTAATATCCATTTAAATCTGTTACGTGGAAATATTGCTGCTACTTCTACTACCGACTACTGTAAACATAATCATGTAATGACATTTCTGAGATTTCTGATATTTGATGCACGTGTCTTTCACGCGACCCCATTTGTAATCATGTCATAAATGTTCAAGCCACTTGCGAGTGGACTTTGAGCATATTGGGGGTCAAGCAGGTTTACCTGCCTTATACCTAGTTCACGTGTTTTACTATGGTTAGCATTACTTATTTTTACTTATTCTTCTAGATGATGAAATTTTGTTCAGTGTTGTGTGGGTATTAGTCATACATTAGCAATAACTAATAAGTAATAGTTATGCATTACATGTATGAACTATGACAGTGATAAAATCATTTTAAACGACTATAATGTAAAAACAAAAGGCTATCTAATGTATTTTAACCCCTATGTTATGAAGGTTACTAATAACGACCTGTTTTCTTCTAACAAACACGCTGCACTCTTTCTATTCTAGAAACTTAACTACCACTTTTCCAAAAAAATGTTTTTTAATTGTAATTTCGTAGTACTAAATTACTTAAAAGAATAAATTTTGCTTATCGTTAATTATATAGTATCATTGTTTCTCGTGATATAAAAAAAGTAATTTGTATGTAAAATATCTCTACTTTGGTAATTTCTTTTTATGCCTACATATAAACTACTTACACCTTAATACCCAGGTAAGTTAAGTAGTTTAATATTATATTAGTACAAACGTTTTATAACTTAAAAGCTAATATATATGTTAATAATTGAGTAAACTGTGCCGGTGAGTTTGTAATAAACGTAATGTAATGAAGGCTGCAGTATACCTAACTACCCCAGTACCTTACACCTAGTATACCTAAGTCTAAGTAATAATTTCGCGAAAGGCACACTGCCAATTCGTGGCTGCGCGATGGGTCAGCGTGTGACGTGGTCATAGTATCGCGCCACTTTGTCATCCAATCCACGAATGGTTTACTGCGCTCTTCCCACTATGTTCAACTTCATTGTAGACATTTCGCCGCCGTTTACCGCACCGGCTCGGAATAAAACTATATTACGGTATTATACTTTGCACGTGAACGTACTGTGCCCAAAGCGGTGAACGTGTTGAGTTGTTTCAATATTATCACTATACGAACATATAGTTGTATTTAAGTGAATACAATTGTGTGACATCCCTTATTCGTGTATAATATTCCCTTGAGTACGGATTACTTGTGTTTCTTATTAATTCGTTGATCCTAGAAGAAACGGTAACATTCGGTAAGTTTGAAAATATTAGTAAGCATGCGATAAATATTGCCATACAAACAATAATTAAAATTATAAAATATAAAATACCGATATTTTGTTGTAAAGTCCATTCAAACCATTAGATCGTATCGAGCCTTCCTGAAAATATTTACGTAAGAGGTACATCACAATGTCAAATCCAAAAACAACAAGTGCAAGTAAACATTAAATTTAAGGCGATTTAATCCACATAGGTATAAAAATACACAAGTTTAATCGTCGCAATTCACACATCAACCAGTGCCTAGGTGCCAATGAAAACCTCTAGATTTTTTAATGCACGTAATCCTTATTTCCATCTAGTATTATTTAGCATGTAGAGTAGCTTATAAATTACTTGCAGTTGTTTGAATTTTCGTAGACGTAGCAAATTTTATGGAAAAGTTTTGGTGCAACAATATAATATGAATATTTTAATTTTTATGTTTTTCGTACATACCTAGTATGTCGTGGACCGTGGCTAAGATGTTAGAACTTAGAATAATTATTAAGGTAAAAAAATTAAAAGATATAGAAGTACGTTTTAGAATTGAATTCAGAAAACGTTATGGAATTAATATACCTACTTATTTAAGATTATTTTTTATAAATGAAAAATGGTAATCCACGAATATAATAGAGTTTTACTGAAAATTTCATAAAGCTGTGCTGTCGTCCGTCAGACCGCTGTTATCTTTAGCTCTCCGCGCTCCGACTATTTCGTTCATTCACGTGAACTGCGGCACGTGTATATATTATTGTAATAATAATAATTCTTATTATTGTTAGGTATGGTTTGCAAAAATATATATTCTCTTCTTTTTTATAGTGTCTAAACTCTAACAATGACATCTTATAGATATTTTACTTTTTTCCAGAAAATAAGTGAAATGGCACCAAATTCTGCAGACGCCAATGGCGTACTTTTTGAAAGCGACGCAGCTACACCAGATATGGCACTACCAAATACACCAATCCAGAAAGCTGATAATTATCCCAAAAAACTTGTGTGGAGAAATATAATTGCTTTTGCTTATTTACACATAGCTGCTATATATGGTGGCTATCTATTCCTTTTTTCTGCAAAATGGCAAACAGATATATTTGGTGAGTCTTGATTATTTCATTATTTCTTTTATTAGCAGCAATTAGAGTCCTGATGTTAAATTAACATGAAACATCATGATGGAAGTGTGAAATAAAAAAATAACTAAAATTGGCTCTGGTATTAAAATGGTACTTTATCCTAATTTTCAATTTTTACTAAAATTAAAATATTTTATT
>JADANM010003811.1:3953402-3963610 GCA_026213755.1 Eurema hecabe | reverse complement strand
TTTTTTTTTTTCAAAAGTAAATTTATAAATATTTATTTTTATTAACAATTTTTAAAATAGTTATAATACATTGTTTTACATATTTAAGTAACTGCGCCAATGATATTATATCAAATAGATATGTTATAAGCGCAAAATTTTGAAAAAAACATCCAGTTTTGGATATCTTACCGTTAATCTGCTTTTGGCAACGAGACGAGTTATGCGTTTCTAGCAAAAACTAAAAATGCCATCTTGTGTGATCGGGATGTTCACTGCTAGTACCAATTACAATACAAAAATAATAAAACAATGGATTTATACTTCGATTTACTAATAGATTTCAATCTTTGAAATTTCATAATATTTTTGAACTTTAGGTTAGAAGAAAGAAATATATTTTTTGTCGTTAGTTAGAGTAGACAAGTACGCGTTCACTCCGGTCACGTGGTGGCCGGTCGTATGTTTATTTTGCAATTTGCATTCACGCGCAATTGACAAAACTATCTCTTTTTTTCTTGTTGGTTTTATCATTTACCCATCTCTTTTCTATCGTTTTGGCTTGTGTGAATTTTAAAAGAAAAGTATGTAGGTATGTGTGCTGCCGCTGCTTTGCGGAACACTTTTTTCGGTTGATTTGTTCGAGTATGACATATCTAATAATTATAATATCATTGACCTTAATAAGAAGACTATAGATAATATCAGGTAGGCAGTAGTACTATTACGGTATGTCTTTAAATCAGGAATAGAGCACATTGAAATAGGACGCATCTTAGATCATTTTCAACATTACAATCATTACCCATTTCAAACTATAATTTATTGTTACGTATAAATCCGGATAGCAAATACCAAAAAAATTAAACTACTATGAAGTCTACTTACTTGTTATTATTTGTTATTTCGTACTAATTTTATTCATTTAAACTCTAAGTAAGGTTTTTTTTTATTATTTTCCATAATGAGAATGTGAAAAAGTTATTTCTTTTTTCTATAATTTTTTTTTCTACATAAGCATGTAAATAATTCGCAATAATATGATGCCATGATCAACAAAAGTATTTCTCATTGTATTAGCTGTTTTATATATAGACGTTATGCATTTTAAATTGTGTGAAATAACTTAAGAATATATTCAGAGTATCCGTCGTTTAAATAAAGTCGTTTTTAAATTAACCGATATGGTTTTATTTAAAAAAAAAATCCATTAACTAAATGTGTTGTCATACGTGAGCAATGCACATTATTATTTTTTATACTTAGTTGTAATTCGTATTCGCCAGAAAGACGCCTATTCAAGAATAAGGGCAATTCAAGTTTGAGTACCACAAGGAAGCGTATTAGGCTCGATTCTATATTTACTATAGGTACACTAGTGATATCCCAGTCAACGAAAAAAATCCAATCGCAACCTTTGCCGACGACACAGCCATAATGGCGATAGGTGACAGTCACAAGGAGGCTACAGAAAAAGTGCAGACAATAATAAACGAAGTTGTATCCTGGACTAAAAAATGGCGCATCAAACTGAATAAAACTAGATCAATTCACGTTGACTTCACAAATAAGAGAACACAGTATTTCCCCGTATTTATGAATGGTGAACAAATACCGTACTGTGATACAGCCAAATACCTATGCATGACTCTCGACGCGAAGCTGCGCTGGAAAGCACACGTCAAGAAGAAAAGATCTGAATTAAAAATACGTTATCAGAAAATGTACTGGCTTCTTGGGAAAAACTCCCCTGTATCAGTACAAAATAAAGTCCTACTATATAAACAGGTATTGATGCCAGTATGGACTTATGGTATCCAGCTATGGGGCTGTACCAGTAAAAGCAATCGTCAGATTATTCAACGGTTCCAAAACAAAGTGCTCAGGGATATTGTCAATTGCCTGGTACATTCGTAACTGCGATCTGCATCGAGACCTGAACATGGACGTCGTGGATCAAGTCATACAAAAATATGCCGAAGCCCACGAAAAGAGACTTCATCATCACGTGAACGTTGAGGCAATCCTGCTCCTTGATGTTACTAATATAGTGAAAAGACTGAAACTAACAAAGCCGTTTGAGTGAGTGTAGTGGTTTAAAGTGACAAATAAATGCAGTGACAAGTGCCGCGTACAAAGAACACATGAACAAAGTGTCCTCGCCTTAATTAACAAAAACTAAGTATATAAGTGTTACTGGACACGTTCTTAGATTTATGTTTATGTAGTAATTTAGGTTAAATGTAATTTACTAATTAGTCAATAGGCTAGATTGTACAATAAATAAAGTATTAATTACATACTTAGGTAATTGGTAAAAAAAAGTTTTATTTTTCAAACAGAGGATTCTTATAGATTTAAGAACTTTTCAGACGACCTGCTGTCCACAGTCCTGTGACGCAATCAAATCTATATATTAAAATAGACATACAATATCTACCTGATAGAATATATACCTACTTACCTACATCATCTTCCTAAATAGAAAAACAACATTTCTATAAATATCCTTTTATTTAAATAATTAATTCTAAATCCTTATATTAAAACAATGGAGAGAGGTAAAAATACTAAGTAGGTAGGTAGATTATATTTAAATAGTAAAGTTATTATATAATTGTTAAATTTATCTTTTCTAAGAATTATTTTGATCAGATTAGCTATGAGAGACAAGTCGATTTCATAAATTTTACCTTAGTAAAAATCTGATAATGTCTGTTTGAATTATTATATTACGACGGATGACGATTAGGTAATTATACAAATAGTAAAAGCTTAGACCGGAAAGTACAAGAGTAAATTTTACTGAATATTTACATACCTACGAATACGCTTTAATATAATTTGCAGTCTAACTATGATATGGATAGATTTAGGTATTCATAATCTCTGTTGCATTTAAGTATAGCTAATGAGTAAAAAGAGCCTACTTACAATTTTATAAAACTCAAAAAAAAATTAAATTAGAAAGCTGTTAGACTATTTAACCTATTACTACTACCTAGTCTTACATTATTTGTTCCCAAGTAAAAAAGGAGCTTTCTTAATCTTAATTTGATCACTTATGGTTTGGGAAGAACCACAGACAAAATGTTCCTAAACAGTATTAGTAGAGAGATATACAAATTTGATCACATTTGCGGGATTTATCATTTAAACATATCTAGACGAAATATTGCCACGATATACAGCAACTTTGAAAGCATGCTACAAATTGCAATAATATTTTTTCCAGGATTCGATTCTCTTTTTATAATAATCCACTATTCTAATTACATTATGGGAATCTTCATTATTTTTATTGATAAATAAAAGTTTTTCAATATATTTTTGTCTACTTATTTTTTTCGTGTGATAATTACCTACTTTCATATTATGATAAATTAAAATTAAAGTTTGTAATATTAGGGAGGTAATACCTCGACTAATTGACGGAAACGGCATTTATTTATTAAGTTAATTATTTAATAAATATGTTATGTTTTTTAAACATAATTAATCATCTTTATTCAATGAATTATTTAGCTAATGATATGTTTGGCGATTTTCATTATGTCTAGGCACAATAAGGCAACCTTCACAAAAAGCCTTATTTTTACTTAACGGTAATCTACTCTTAAACCATTTACTATCTAGATGTTTGCTTTGTAAGCCGAAGGCAATATTAACTTGTAACCACGATTGTCTGTGGGTGACAACTACATTTTTTTACTATGGTTATAATCTTAATCGACATACTGTACATTATAATAGTAAAGGAACACAATATTTTCTTGTAACTAACTTGTTATGGACATTGACTATGGAAATTTTTGGTTAAATAACTCTAATAAAATATAGCCGAGGGCTTTAGGATATGTTAGGTACCTACAATAAATAAACATTCATTTTCCAAACCAATGTCCATAGCATGTTTATGTATTCAATAATATCTATATCGATGTTTTGGTAAGCTCACAGCTGTGAGACAGAACACGTTTAAGTCAAGTTCACCGCCTAATTAATGAGTTGGTAAACCAGAGCAATGTTTTAACATTAAACTTGAATAATTTTATCACAGCCAGATCACAAAACACTACAACGGTACATGTAGTCATATAAAAAAAGGTAATAGGGGTAGTAATATGCTAGAAGTATAGGAAGAAGAAATTGAACTGCTAGCGATCGACGTGCTCTGCCCCGCGGTGAGGTTTAACGGTGGTTCTTCTTGCACCGTTGGCCGGATTACTTCCACTGAAATAATACAGCATTTCATCATTATCATTTAAAAAACTGATCCACCATACATTTTTCGATAACAGTAAGGCTTTAAATGTAAATAACCACAGTGTGGTTGTATCTTTACAAAATTTATAAACAGTAAATATTAATAGAGCGAATATATTATATAGCAATAAAGTTCAATATATGTTCTTTAAGTTTAATCTAGGTACTTAATAAAGTACCTACCAATAACAGTTTCATTTCTAATATCAGCAAACTTGTCTTCTATGTTCCGAAACTCTGGTATAGTGCTGACGCAAGTGACCTCTAGCCTGCCAGTTGCCACCAATTGAAGCTCAGAGACAGTTATATATAAATCCTTGCCTCGATTTGGTCGTCTGCTCTTATGTCTACTTAAACTATGTATAACATTTTCGTCTTCGTTTTTCGTTAGCGGTTCTGTCTGGAAATATAAAAGATCGTATAGTACGGTCAGGCTTTTTGGGTAATAATAAGTCAGGGTTTTAAGAACAAAAAATATTAGAAGGAGATCCAGCATTAAATTTGAAGTTTTTATTATTATATTATATACTGAGAAAAACCTCTTAAACTTAGACTTAAAAGCGTACGTCTTAGATCGGTTTCAGATTACTTTATCTCGGGCGAATAAGTATACTTATATTAAATACTTTTTATATATGCTCTGTTTTTCTCTATCTCTCTATGTTTATAATGAATAAACGAAACCTCAGAGGTTCATAAACATATTCTCATTTCTTTCATCTGATTTCTATACATATTATAACACAGCACCTTCGTACGGCTTTGCAGGGTTCAATCATAATTTACGTGAATTTGCATAGCTAATTATTATTGTTGAAGAATATTCACCTCGCTATGGTTTGTTTTTATTCCAAAGCTTTCAAGATATTTCACCATTGATCCACGCACCTTACTAATACTTATACATTTAAAAATATGGTATCTACTATTTATACTGTTTTTACTATTTATATATGCATTTTACTTTTTCAATACCAAATAATGACGTAAAAATATCTAAAACCTTATGTCAGTCCCATTAATAGATTGGATTGACTGAACAGTCAATTAGAAAGCCCATACATAATAGGTATTATTCAGTAGTGGTATATGAACTATAAATGTCTAGTGGAGACGTTTCCTGCAACGATTGTAAGATATATTGCCTTGTCACGAGAACAGTAACGCATACTAAACGGAGTCCGGAGTTCGCTGGTTAACTTGTTAATTTGCATACAAGTAATTTTCTTGTCCTTAATGCGAAAAGTTACTAAATATGTTTAATAGCTCTTGTTAAATTATCGCTAATAGAAAGCTATTTCAGGAAGCCATAAAGGGTACGAGGTAATTTATAGCAAGAACGACGACTATAATAGTGATTTTTTATTTTAACCGCTAGAAATTTATCTGAATAATTGAGTTTTAACATAGCTTTTTGCATAGAAATGATATGGTGCAAATTCATTCCAAGGTTCCTGTCTACAATAGGTTCTTCTGGAAGGTAGGACATTCTCAACCTAAGGAGGGGATTGCCAGCTATTATAATATTATTTGAAGTAAGTACGTAAGTAGAAGTTTAGAAGAAACAACTTATGATACTTATAATAACTTATGATTTGCGTCTAAATACTTGGTTTATTTGTTTAAAACTATATCTACCTCTTTGGGTACACAACCAGGTGCTCTAGTAGCGACGTGCGATATATGGGTGAGGGTGAGAATAGGTGGAGTGCTCAGTTCTGGATCAGGTTCGAAAGTCTTCAAAAGACCTCGTCTCGCACTTCTCTCACTCATTGATACTCGGTACTTGTGAGAATTTGCTAGAAGTCCGTCCATCTGTAACGCAAGTGTTACAATTTAGAAATCGCCTTCTTAATGACTTTTTTACCGACTAATATTAAACGATTGGGTAGATAAATTTTCTAGGAAGTGACTATTGTGAGTGGTTTTAAATCCAGGCCAATAAGCAAGCAACCTTTATAAAATAAAATGACAAAAATAAAAATATTATAAGCATCTATTATAATATGTGTCATGTGACATTTACAACTAGTTTTTCGAGGCTGAGAGTAAACAATAAATAACATCTTGTTCATATTCAATGACTTGAATAATTTAATTAGGTCACTATCACTTAAATAGTGATAGGTTGCACTAGGCGATATTTTCTACACTTTATTCTTTGTTTCAGACAGAATATTACTTTGAAAGTACATATAGTATAGTAAGTTCAATCGATTATAATGCTCAGTACTTTTAAAAATAGAATATTGTCTCCTTTTTTTGTGCAATTTGGCTTGTCATTCATTAAAAGAAATGATGATGAAAATGATATATTGTGTGTTATTGATCGTGTTTGGGGACGACACCTTTGCGTCAATTAGGCAACATTCGAGCTCGGTGATGCGACTCAGGAGCTCAATCATGAATTTGTGATCAATGGAACTCTGCCTATAACTATGCAAATCAACGTGCGCAGTATTTGACAATATCAAAACTTAATATGGAACAAACGATTATTTCCTTTTCCCTTAATAAAATGTTTCAAAACGTGCTTTTTAGAGTAAAATAATATAAATACTTCTGAAGATCAGTTTCAAAACAGAACTACTTTCAATTATTAATAAAATAAAAATGCTGAAATTGGTCTTACTATTAAGCTAAATATTTAATTACATAATATGGATTCGCAATCATTTCATATTGGGGCCAAACTGTAATCAGGTTTTATGCTATCTAGTGTATATGTTATTCCGGTAACATAAATAATAAGATCCGCGAGTTCATAAATTTCCTAGGAGGTTTGTAAGCTATCGTAGTATTCTAAACGAGAGACAAATTGTATTATTTTACGCACACCTAACAGTTTTATACATTATTATTTTTCGAAGTTTTAGTTATCAAGTAAAAAATATCCGTCTCTAATATTCCGCTATACAGGCTTTATTTTAATTTAACGAGGACAGTTCGTTTCATATTCAAATCTGTATTATATTCTATGAATAAAGCGTAGGTTAGCACTTACGCCGCTGAGTTCGGACTGGCATTTTGATAATTATTTATTAAATAGGAAGATTGTATCTGTGTATTTGAATGTGAATGGAATATGAGATTACCTTTTTGCCATTAATAAACCATGTGATGTGCGGCGCCGGCAACGCAGGCGCGCTCGTGCAGTTCGCTCTTAGGGTCTCGCCGAAGCTCAAGTAGCGAGTCGGGAAGTCGATGCGGGGGTGATGCTTCTGAGGATCTGTGACGATATCACTACTTAATATTAAAACCTTTTTTGATGCGTTATTAAGTATGGCCAACTTAAATAAATCTACCATTAATCTGAAAATTGGATGACAATATAAAAATCTTGTAATCAACGCTATTGTCACGAAAAAATTGACGTATACGAGTACACTATACAACTCTCAATTTGAAATAACACAATATATATTTTCTAGTATAATGTAAAATACATTGGCTGTTAGTTTGAAAGCTTTGGGCCGACTGAAAGTTTTCCAGGCCATTAGATAATTTCCTGAAACTGAATGATTTCCCGTTTGCTTCCGCACCCTGTTGTCTCAATTATGTGCCGCGTTTCAAAGTGTTTGGACTAACAATTTACATTTTAATTATGCTACAATTTCGTTGTAGAATGTATACAGTTAATATGCATATTTGTTCACTAATAAACAGATAACTTTATTTCATAAATATTCAATTTAGTTAAAAAATCAGTTTTTGTATCACGTGTGTTATAAAAGACGCATTGTATTTCAGCACAAACAAAAGTAATATTTATTAAAAATTACGTGGCTTATGGTAAAATGTTGGATTCATTACAATCTGTCATTCTTATGTTCATTCATTCTGGCCGACCTCTAATATTCCCTAAGGAACTGTAATTTGTCTTGCAGGAAATATCTGAACGCTGCTACAAAAATACTGGTAGGCGGTTTCCCATAGACTACGTGACAATTAGGCTGATTAAGATCTTATAAGTTAAGTTATAGATAATGACTATTGTAAATAGTGAATTGTCTTATTGCTTTCGTTAACGTTAACGTTATAATGTTCACTCAGAGGAATGCTTGTGTAAACTTTATTTATTAAAAAATCTCTTAAAACACTATGCTATACTGCTATAAGCTTGTAGTATAGACGTAAAGTATTACATTTTTAAATGTTTTTTACATTTCCCTATAAAATTGATAAAGTTTTACACCAAAATCGGTCTGATAACGAATTCCTGGCAATAAAATGCGGATCACAGTATTTGTTACACACTCGACCCACACTTGATAAATTACCCGATCAAAGAAATAAACCATTGCAACCTTTTCGAAAAAGGGAAAAGTAGTATTGGTAAAAATTCCAACACTTATGAATGTGTAAATATCGAAAAGAAAGGAGTATTGCATGTCTAGCAAATATCAATCGCAATAAGGTAATTAGATCGATTAATATAAGGTTCAGAGATATAGTTTTTTATACTACTAGAGCATCACCGGGGCCCGCCGCTTGTACCGCTAGTATCATGAATGTATAATTTATATTACTAATAATGTATATTACTTTATTCTATTTCTAAATATGGTGACGAACAAATGCTTTAAGTATACTTTTTATAAGGTAAACTTAGTTTTAATTTAAAAGTTCTTTATACAAAAGAATTTGATTTTTAATATCTGACCTAACCGAAACTTTTCAGGATACAAACTTTAGACCCTACAGTAAAATTTAAAATTTTCCGAAAGAATTATTCCAAACGGTTGCAATTAAATCGCTTCATGTTAGTTTTTCATTTTTGGAAAAAAACAGTTGGAGCACAATTCAGTCTTAATTCATTCTGATGCAGACCACATTTCTGTAGCATCCATAGCGGTTATTTTCGTGATTAAGGCAAAAAAACAACACATTGGGTGTTTTTTTTAATGTATATATGTAACATTTACGAACTATGTCACTATGTGTTGATATTGTGTAATAAAACATATATAGTATAATTTAATTCCATCTTATTGAAGTTATTTTAATGGTTTGTTAATAAATAAAATTTCAATTTCAAAATGGCGTAATAAAATTTTCAGGGCGGCAAACCTAGCATACTAAACATTTAGTCAGCTTGCAGACACCAAACCCTAATCAGTGATGACTGTTACATAATATATCTATGTATCTAACTTGATTAATTAATAATAAATGACTGCGAAACATCCAGCCGGAATTCATAATCCTGTTAGGTGATAAATATGACCAAATATTAATTAAAGATAAATCCAACTATGTACTTGTAGAATACAATGCAATCCGATGTTTTTAACACGGAAACAAAATATAAAGAAATATAAATACAAACAAGGAACGGTGAAATAAGTGCTGGTTTATTGAAAATAGGTCAAAATGGGATGGGTTGTTTATACAGATCTCGATGTTTCATTAAAAATTATAAGCGAGGTTAAAAAGAGTTACATACGAAATACTGTAAGTTGCTTTTCAGTAGACGCTTTCGTGTAGATAGGCGTGTCAAGAGATACTTCACATGAGTAGCTGCCGCTCGCTGCGAAGTCAAGGTTTTGCAGGATTATGGAGTTCTCTGTCGCGAGAGCAATCTGAAAAATATTGATAATTACATTCTTCACGATTCACACGATCCTATTTATTTTCAACAACGTTTGATTTTTTGTGTTGATGATTTTTTGTGATTACATTCTTGCACGGACAATTAAAAAAAAAGAAACAGAATTTAGTCTATAATATTAGAGTTGTCATTGCGTTACATCTGATAAGAACTGGAGTTTTTTTTCTCTTCCTTTGTTTCCTTTTGTCAAATATCTTTTTATCTTAAAAAAAATTAAGGCCCGCAACCCATGCTTGCGGTTTTCTACGAACGGACGTAGTTTCTACTGTCTCAACATCAGACGAACCACCTTTGCAGTCGCTCGCCATAATATTAAGAAAACTAGAAATATTATAGCGTTCTAGTTATGTTT
>JADANM010003811.1:3933816-3944822 GCA_026213755.1 Eurema hecabe | reverse complement strand
TAAACTGGGTGTTTAATGGTGCAGTATAATTTGGTCTATCAGATCCGAATTTTTTTTGTACAAAAAAATAAGTCTAAGTCTTTAGATTTAGATCCTATAAATAATTATTGTTAAAAATTCCTTGAATACGATTGTAACTGACGGAAGTACCTACTTCGAAAAATTTTCTTGTAATATCTTGAAAGCTTTTGTTTCGAATTTCCAATATCGCGGGAATATCTATTGTTGATGTTCTCGTTATTATCACGAAATGTTAGACTTGGAAATGTAAATTTCTTTAAATAAAAGCGTGTGTATTACAAAAATATATAACGCTAAGAAGATTGCGAAACAATAATTATTAACATAATGAGAGCGTTTAGATCTATATAAGACCGTTAACCTTGGTGTATTTGGATTTCATTTAATTTGTAGTTGGAAAGCATAATACAGCTTTATTGATATCGCTCAGTTAGACTGAGTGTCGGAATCGTAGATATACGCGCGCGTGCTCCCGAAATGGGAAGTACGTGGCTGGTGAGAAAGCTACGTATTTTGAGTTGCTACCTTACTTCTGATTCCATGCTTGTTTTGAGAACGTTCTCTTTCATGCATGACGATACATATACACTCTCGAAACACGTGAGCTTTTAACGAAACTTACACAGGAAATATTTAATTTAGGTATAAACTGACTGTCAGTTAAAGTTTATTTTAAGATACAACTTAAAAGAACGCAAGCTCATTCATTAAGCTAAATATTATTTTACGCGATTGTTAAAATAAGAACATTTTGTCTTAAGTACTATTTTGTTTTGTGTTGTAATTTTCGTAGACGTAATAAACTAAGATCGTTATCTTTACTTTGAGACTTTACGATCGTACAGCTGAACGTTTGTTGTTAGTAAAGTATGCGGTAATTATAATTTAGTTTCTATTATAAATTCTAGACTCGCATAATTGGTCTGGACTCTAGAGACTTGACTTTCTATAAAAGAAAGAATAATAAAGTTATTTCCATGCATTTTAAAAAAGCTACTTTAATAACACATTTTAAAAATAATGTTTAAATTTATTTAATATACATTTTTATCGATAGTACAGTATAGGAATTTATATTGGATAGATATAGTAAGAGTTCAATAACCCCTGACTGTGTGGGAATAGTAGAAAATAAAAATACATCTTTACGAGAACAGCAGCGAGGCCCTTGGGGGTTATAAAGTGCGTCCCTTCCTTATGAAAACCAATAGATGTTTCTGTACTTGGGATAAGAACTTTAAAATAAGCAAGCAGATTTAATATTTTTATATCTATATGTATACAATACAAATTTGTTTGAAAAAATTTATACCAGACATTTTTTTATTTTTGTCTATTTTTTCAGTCAGAATAGTAATTATTCATACATTAAGATCGAGTTATTTATAATTTACGTTTAGGTAAACGACTTTCACATACTAATCTTCCTACACTGAAGTAGACGGCTACACGAGATATACTCGACCTATTTTTGAAATGTGTCTACAGTACGCTTTATGTGTACATGAGAAAATGTAAACCGTATTATGATGTACAGGTTAGTGTAGGCTCCAGGATTGTTTTTATGTAGAAGTTGTAAATTTTCGATACATTTGTCTTTGTCATTTCGCATTTGTTTTGATAGTCCGTCTGAAAAATGTGTGCAATGAATCATGGTGATCCGCATCTCTGTCACCGGGCGAAAGAAGGACAAATCGATAAACATAACTAGTCTGATATGAATACTTGTTTATTTAATAATTTATTTATTTGGTCTTGCCATATCATTTAAAATGGTTCCTACAACGTAGATTAGCATTTCCTATTTATGTTAATATATTAGTGTGTTTTGTCGTTATATTTCTTATGATAGCTTTTCAAAGCACAAAACTAATACAATAAGTACAATTTATAAAGAAGTTTTAGAAAATATATACAAAATCCAATATATATTTGAATATACATACATATTGTCTTAAACGTATCTCGGATCCAACTAAAAGAGTTTTTGTGTATCAAGAATTCTACTTTCAGAAAGATATTTCCAAGTATCTTGTACATTAGATATTAATTTTGTTTGGTCTGACATTTAGGAAACTTGTTTTACGTTTCTGAAAAATACGACATTATAGATCTAATATTAAAATAGACAGAGGCGAATAAAATTTATAACAATAGGTACTTTAAAAAGTATATATACCAACATATTATGCTCTTCATTCAATAGATGGAATAAATACTGTATTCTTTATGACTCATATTATAATCTCCACATAATGTTTAAATCACACTTGCTCGTCAATTTAAATAATAATTCAAACAAACTATCAAAGAGACTATGTATTGCTAATTTCGAAGTTAGAACTTTGTGTCTCTAACTATTTTTAATCTCTTTCCAGAGTATTTAAATATTCAACAAGGCCCAGCGCCGGATGCGGCCGCTCCTGAAAGCATACAACGTTGCATAGAATTTTGCAATATTTTTCCTGTAAGTTTCGTATGCAAATTGCACGTAAAATATTATATTTTTATAAGGTATTATATTTTTCAGTCAGTGTTTTCAAATAGAATTAGTTAAATTATATTCGATTTTGTATATAGCGATTAGATATATGGTTTTGTATTTTGATCATTATAGTCGTTAATCTTTATGTACGTTTATTAGCATAAGTGCTCCTAACTGATAGAGTGGTTTCTATAGGATAAGTAAATACAAACACGTATGTGTTTCCCATTGTATAATATTGTAAAACAGTGTGCTGATGATATTCCTTTTTAAATGTAAATTTCCGATGGATTTTTATTCGAATTGCTTTTTCGAAATTAAATTAGTATGGAGGTCGAAACAAGATTGAATTTGTATAATTTTTATGTAAATTGAAACTTCAATAAAAATATGCCGACTTCATTAAAGTAAGAGACGGCTTTGAAAAGCGACAGTGTTCCGATATTCAACGATTGCTCGCGTGATATCTAGTAATATCAATAAACTCGAGTTTGATACATAGATGATAAATACTTTTATGAAATAAACACATATATTCATGCTGTAAAAATGTGACTAAAATATTATAAAATACACTCGAAATTCTCAATAACAATGATGTAAATAGCATTATTAGCGTTTCCCTGTTATTGTATCTTTGATAAAATCTCATTGTTGTATAAGCACGCTAAAGCTTGAACGCAAAGTTTATATGTTGTACAAACTGCTAAAATATTTAGTGTCGTAAACCCTGCAGCCTCGTGCAATGTGACAAAACTGTAAAATAAAAATAGAGCGTCATTTGTCCGTCTGTTACTGTTTGTGAAACAATTTATTTAGTTCGCATTTTACAGCCGCTTTATATCCGTTGTAACTTTTAGAAGAAAGAAAGTTATTGACTCGTGATTAATAAATGAATAAATATATTTTTAAACCAAAGTATATCTGAGGTTCATTATATACCCCTTGCCACCTTCTGTCAACGTATTCTAGCTTCAATCCTTATAAATCCTTTAGTTTTATAACGTTTGCTAGTTATAGAGGTGATACCTTTTACTTTTGAACACTAATATAACTTCCTAGATCATTTATTGAATCGCTTCGGCAAACGTTTAATGTTCTTAATAAAACGTGGTAAGGTATCTCCAAAACTGAGACAATCCTTTACAGATTTTCTCTTTACAAATTTTTACAGTTACTATCTTCATCATTTATTAATCAGATACATAATATCATTAAACATAGTTAATTATTTATTTATAAATCGAGGTATTTTAAGATATTACGTCGTAATAAACTAAGCATTGATTTTAGATAAGTACGTATATAATAATAATAATAATAATTATTTTATAATTATTTTTATAGGTGGAAAAGGGTAGGGGCAGATAGACCATTGTGGAGATTTCTCGGGGACCTCCCCGGGAAGTGTCAGTGAACAAGACAATCAGGAACCCGGTGTATTAACTTAACAAGATTAAATGTAAACAAATAATAGGATTGTTAATAAAGGCTTTATTATTAAAAGATAAGTACGTATACTAATGTTCTTTTTTAGGACAACATACTGGAATGATGTCTTGTCTGTCTGAATTTGCAACTAACGATTTAATAAAAACTTCTACAAACTTCTTCTATGTTAAAGTTTTTACAAAGAGAAATATAATTCTTGGAGTTTGAAAAATCATTGAAGTTTCTTAACTTTTATATCATAACTTTAATAAATTTATGATCATAAAATATAATGACTGTGATATTAATTTTTAAACACGAAGGTCAACAACAAACACTTACACTACTAGTGGAATACTTCACGTACTAGAAGTATGTTATTAAGACCCATGTAACACAAATATGTATCATAAGTTTACAACGGTTAATTTTGGGTCACTTTTATTTCAAACAATATTGAACGTTTTACTTACTTTGTATCGATTTAGGCCTTTTTTTACGTTCGTCGATTCAAACAAAACGATGACTATAACATGAATAATTGTAGCAAATTAGTGTTAAATATTTTTATTTTAAATGATATCAAGGGCGTGTTATATAAAATTTAAAAATCCTGGCTTTAGTGTCTTAAAAAGCTGAATACAAAAATTACGTATTCTAAGAAGGTTCTGTTCAGAAGAACTTTAGATAAACAGTGGGATTTTTCATTCTTAAAGCTTAAAAATATAATGTTGACATTTTAAACGACGGTATGAAGATGTTATGAAGTATCATTAGTCTAAGTGAAAGCTTAACTAAGACGCCTGAAGTTGCCGTATAATTAAAATATTATAAAGATACATGATAAGTTTAGCTTTAGGCGTGTTGATTTTAGGAAATCTAATTATATCATTGTTATTTTATTGGTTATTTATAATGTTGCTGTTTGTTAATAGTGAGTTTTAGTATTTTTTGTAAATTAATTTTAATAACAATAATTCGGAGAGGATAACAATATAGATATGCTGTATTAAATCAACGTCGACATAGATATTTATTATTCAATAGCATTTTGTTGAAAAGCAAAAAGTATGTTTTGAATGAAATATTTTTTTGGTTATTTCCAGACAGTAAAATATAATTACTGGACACTGACTGGGATCCCAGCGTCGACATAAAATGGCAGTTAAACCTACTATACAATTTACATGCTATAAAATGGTTAAAAATCTTATATCGAAACGACTAAAAAGCTAAAGTAACTTAAGGTAAAGATTTTCAGTACAATACCATGTTTAACTCCTTAATTACCAAACGATTTTTAAAATAAATGAATAGGTGTTAATACCTCTCCAAAGGCAGATCGTGCTCGCAATTCGTGTGTGTGAATTCGTAATGTTAGTTACTTTAGTTAAAATGTTGACGCCATATTCGTGTTATTACTTTAATTAGCAAATAGTCGAGTAAACTGCGACAAGTCCCATACATGCCCAACGGAGGTCTAAAATGATGCGATACTGTATCCCACGGGGAGCCGGTCCCGCCCTTCCGTTCCAAATTAATTAACAACGATTAAACACCGTCCCATGTTATGTTAACCCTGTTTCGGTTTTGTTCGTACCATGTAAAAACCATATATGCTTTTAGGATCATCGTCCGTGGATTCGTCTGCATTGTTCTTTATAATTAATTCAAAATAGAATAATACGTCATTTGATTGATACTCTTTAATAAAAGTAAGTATAATACACATCAATTGTGTATATACTTATTGATATTGGACTGCAGTCGCATAAATGAGTCAAACGCTATTTACGAACGTGTTTCAGAGAATTGAATCGGCAATTCAACTAACGTTGACTTATTTCCAGCTGAATAAAATCATAATTTATGCTGTGAGTCCGTTCACCAGTGTATCTGAATTTTACACTTATTATATATATTTATATCAAAATATGGTCTATTACTTATATCTACATATTGATTTAACACTGAAGAAAAAATGAAATCTATTTGTGAAAAGGTGGAAAATGTTTTACTTAAATCATTTACGTAAACCAAGTTCGACGGTGACGCTTCAACTCGTTTAATTAAAATTAACTTAGGTTCAGCCATGTTTTGAAATATGAATGTATGAAATTGGCTTTGAGTCTGTAAATCAAAATTATTTTCACCTGCATATTTTTGATAGACGTTTCAACATATTTATCATGTTATAGTAACTATCTGATAAATTTATTCTGTAAAATATCTTAAACTTGATCTTTGTTGGAATTTTTTTAAGTAAACTTCTAAAATTTTTATATAAATTTATAATATCAAACTAAACAAACTTAACTTGGTGCACAAAATATTAAAGTACTAAGTATAGAAGTTATTTGTAGGAAAGTATCTTCTTTTATAACGATAAAACTTTCTTGCAAAGAGTTATTCAAGTTAAAATACAAAACAAAGTCGCAGTAAAAGTTAAATACTAAATAATCTCAATGTATTCTATTCAAAACACAAACGTTGCGACAGTTCATGTCTGTAAATTATACTATTTTTAAGTTATATAAAAACATTAATTATATTAAGAGCTTCTTACATAAAAGCCTTTTAATTTAGGAAAAAAGACATTTTTTTGCAAAACATCAAAGTGATTAATAACCAGAGAAGTACCTAGTACAGTAAAAACGTAGATTCATTTCACTATAACGACTTGGCATAAGTTTTAGAAGTACTAGAACGTTTTAGCTCCTTTAAGTGGGGCTTTGATAAATTGATCCCATGTTCATCTTCCTCTTCACTTCGGTTAAGCTCTCTGAGAATTATGGCATATCGTTACAGCGCAGCGCTTAGATTGTGTACTTTTGTCATTTGCTATGTGATTCTTTACATGCAAAGTAATCCCATTATTTAAACAATCCATTTTTGTCTTTACAAACTACGTTCGTTCTTATATTCAAGTAGTTAGATTCTTAATTAAGGACGCTCATTCATTTAATATCCGCCTAGGCGATTAATTAAGCATTTCAGTAACTATTAATTTACACCTTTTTTAAATATTTAAAATATTGTATCACCTTTATAATTTAATACAAAATAATAACAGTAAGATCCTTATTGTGTTTTTATTACTGTGCAAGACCTTTATTCACTTTATACCGTTGAGATATAACGCAATTATAATATTTAATACGTATATGTATGTGTATGTATAGCATAGCTATAATAATGTGATTATTTATGATTGTGGTTGTTTACTTGGTTCGTGTATTCCATTTTCCGTATAATTGCGTAAGCTGAGCCTGAACTAATCCGACAAAGACGCTATCAATCAAATCTGAAAATATTACGAGGACAAATAACGGGTTTTTGTTTAGCTTTATTTTTTTTTTTTTTTTGTTTCTTTTATTTATGTAACATTTTAATTCGGTATGTGAAAATCAAAATGGTATTTATGACTTTAATCATTGTTATTTAAATTGTTAATGAATAGAGGTACTATATAAAATGCGTATTATATATACGGTTCATGAAAAACAAGAGAGCTTTGATTGAAATTTGTATTCTATATAAACTATGCTTTAAGTAAATAAACATCACTGAATCATTAATTAAATTTTAAAGGAAACGTTTGTAATTAACCTAAGTCAACTTAATTACATATTTGAAACAATTACACCAAATATATTAACAGCACGATAGATACAGGTGTGATATTTAATTACAATGTTGGTAAATGACGTAACTGAAATAACATTTACTGGCACTTTTCGAACACAATTTGTAATGAAACAATATTTTAGATCGTTGATATGCAAAAGTTTCATAAATAGCAACGGAAGATAAACGTGACCGCAATGTACGGTTTTTGTCAGTGCAAGTCGCCAGGCCTATTTTATGTATGCCGAGTGGTGACCGGCTCTGATTGCGGACTCTGCAAACATAACTGAAGCAGAAGTCACATCTCTGCCAACTGAAAACGGGGTTGTCCTTTGTTTTAAACCATCATGCATGTATTCACCTCACATACATGACCGCACAGGTATTCTAATGTACACGCCGGTCTGTTTTAAAAGGATGCTAAATTGTATCTTCTGAACGTAAGTAAGGCGTTAGAGTTGACGATGCCATATTTTGGTAGCCTTTATTTTTTATTCAGGAATTTCTTATAGTTATTCTACGAGCATATAAGACAGAGGGCATTTAAATTATTAATTAGCTCTTCGTTGATAGTTTTTTGTGTACAGTCATACTCACTGAATACTAATCGAAAGCTTTTTCATTTGTACAATCACTTATCATTAAAAACATCAAAGGTTATTAAAATGTATTCTCCAAAGATTAATGAAATAATTATTCAACTATGAATAAATTAATAAGCTGATGTTGTTATATTTTCGGTTAAAGCATTATATGCTTTAAATACAGATAATTGTGTTAAATTAATATTCAATTTGTTGTTGTAATTATCTCGCAATAACCTACGTTCAGACAGATTCCTATTCAGAATTATGTTTCTAAAGCTATTGTATTTAGAATACCTATGAATACTTCTATTAACTACAAGTGACGCGTAAACTCTCTAAGATTATGTAATTTGGTACATTTTTCATGAAGTAGTCGCACAATATCTAATAAATATGAAATAAGCATAGATTTTTATATATGACTTGTTATGTGTCTATTGTGTTATATTTATATTGAAACGTTAACTGTTACAATCAAAAGCTATAATCTATTATAACGTAAATTACAGGCATCATAGCTCTATACAACGTAGATGATTTATGTTAAAAATATACAAACCATACAGATGTTCCCAAAATAAAAACAAATTAGACCTGTCTCCAAAGTTAGCGTTGTAATTATTTCCCCGAATTCAGCGATCAACCCAGCTTACTGGCTCAGAGTAACATAACAATTAGGTGGGTGTGTGGATTGAATAAGCCTTACACAAAATTACATTAATCTAATATTCAAAATATAATTTAAAACATAGTTCAAAAATAAGGCCTTAAACAGAACTATTGTATGAAATAACTCATGCAAGTGTTATTTTTTTAATTTCTCTATGACAGAACACCACAAATAAAATGTTGTCGTTTAAATAATAAAAATACTATAGGTATCATTAATTTGTTGAATAACCTTGTATTGTACTTATAGTATTTGGTCGAAGCCTGGAGTGAATTTGTTCTATAAGAATGATTGGCTCAGTGCATTTTAAAGCTGCTTCAATTTATATTTGAAGTTTATTACATACTACTAATATAACGATTTTTTAAGATATTCTTCCCATCTTTATCTAATATGACTCTTCATATTTATATCTGAATTTAAAGCGTTATTTAATTTATTTTAATACAACTTTGATAGATCCATGTTTAAGGTGCAGGTATCAAAATTAGTACCACGAATTGAAACAGTCCACAATAAAATACAAGTTACAAGTGAATATTTCACCGTGTAGTAAAGGGACTTGCATTTTCAATTAATATCTGTTATTTTGTTTGAGCATCATTCGTACTTATTACGTTCATTATACGAACAAATTCTTCCACCACATACGACTCTCACATTCTCTTAATTTCCATGTACAATGCACGAATATATCAGCTATTAAAATATAGACCGCTTAGTTTTCATTTTCCTAAAAATATATACTTACTCCTGTCTACTCATTTATATAAAACGAGCGACCCTTCCGGCTACGTCCATGAAATATTAAGGTACACTATTGCAATTTTGCCTGTCGCTTGGATATCTAGTTTTTGGAAGTAGAACGAATTAAAAATTCAGCTAGTGACTTTAAAATTTATCCAATCTTTCTATTTATCAAAGTCTTTAATATAATAACGATATTTTTCGTTATAAATATTAAATATATGAAACAAAATATTATGTCAATAACATCACATGAGAAGGAAACATTTTGTAAATTCGATTTTTATTTCTGGCCCTGTGCACGTCACAGGGGAGGTTTGCAAAGTTTCATTAGATCTAACCGATACAGTAGCCAGAGGCTTCCCTTTGGAGATTTCAACGAAAAGATTTATTTCGGGTTCGAGGGAAGTTAAAAACTTTTCTTTTATTACTTATTTTAACTGATCCTAAAACGATAGCTTTATTATATATATATTAATAGTCTATATAATAGTCGATATTAATAGTCTTCTTGAACTATTTAGTTTTGCTTTGCATTTTTAAATTCATCTGTTGTTATATTGACCCATATATCGTCGAGAGATGAGATGTCTTAAAATATCCCTAGTACTGACTGTATTCTGTAACATTTTGATCAAAAATTATATTGTTTGAAGATCATAGTGCCTGCAAGACTTCGCTGAATTTTTGTTACGTAATATGCAAACAACAAGGACTGCTGAATTTTGTTGTTTTACATGCAGAAAGTTTAATTAATTATTTAATTCGCTAGGATTTAATTGTATATATTGTGATGTACTTGCCTATTATTATGAATCCTAATCAACATTTAGATACTGAATGTTTCTCCAAGAAATATATCGGTAACTGACCGATATATTGTTTTAAATCGACGTTCAATTCAACGCTAGTTATCCTTCATTTTTATTTATATTTTTATTAAGAATTGAGGTATACGTAGCGTTAATGGCACGTTTTAATATATACTTAGTTATTAAGTAATTTGAATCAGTCAAATAAACGGGGTAAAATAAAGTGAACAAGATATAAGATGTTAAAAAGATACAGGTATATGAATTTCCTTCTAAAGAATATTTTTACGAAAAAAAAAACATTTTATATATCTCTGAAAGTTTGTGGGTTCGTCCTATAAAAGAAAAGTGTTTTGCACCGTGGAAATGGTGACAATTTCATATTGCAGCCTTAGGGAATTTATTCTATCTCGTTGACACTGTTCATCTTTCCAGATACTTGGAGTTCCGACGCAGGTCGTGAATAGTGAATAGTGAATAACAATGAAATCTTCACTTGGGAGCGTGAAACGGAATTATGAAGTTTAATTTAATATCGGTTTGTGCCGAGGAAACAAACTCATCTTACGACCGATACAACTGCTGCTTACAATTTTTGAAATGATGCAATATTTTCTGTGAAGAAA
>JADANM010003811.1:3893420-3914202 GCA_026213755.1 Eurema hecabe | reverse complement strand
TACAATTTCTCCCCAAAGCTTAAAATTTTAACTTTCATCATCTGAGATTTATAAATAGGTAAAACGACACATTGTTGACACATTGCGGAAGAAAATAGAGATAAGGATATTAACAAATGACAGGCCCTACCTCCGTCTACCTCTTTTGTGAAAACTATAATTACTGTGTGTCTCATAAACAACAGTATGAACCATAATTTTGCTTGAAATCCTTTAAAAAATATTTATCTGCAGCTTTTATTTCACAAGTCTTGATTCATTCGCATGTCTCGAGTACTTAAAATATTTTTTTTACAAATACGGAAGCCGAAATAATTTTATTATAATTAAAACAAAGGTTGATGCTAAGTCTAACATTCGTATTTTTTTAAGTATAAGGGATGTTGGAAGTAATTTCCGGTTGTTTTTATAGGCATAACATTGTAAGAGTTCTAGAATAATCGCCAAAATTCCCTAAGCAGTATTAAATCTAAGCAAATATTTTTCTATGATTTATAGAAATACAGGCATCGGTCGTAGAAACGCCATCTTGGCCCAAGCTAATTTTTAATTAATTACTTACCGTCTTCACTCAGTGGTCTTTGTACGGCGTTAGTGATTAATTGTTTTTACTAAATGTAAGATTTTGAGCGATAAGAGTAAAAGCGCTAATCCACCAAAATTTTACTTTTATAAGCAGATACTTCTTCTAAGCAGTTCCGTAGTATGGATAAAAATCATTATGGTATGGACCATAGTACAATAAATAGAGGTTGTAAATTTAAAAATATATAGCTGCTTTTTCGTGGTTTTTGTTAAAGTTTTAAACTAGCTTTATAACGAAAAGTGGCCTAAGTTTTATTTGTTCGGTAACCTCTGGGACCATAGAGAGGTGCAGTTTTGTTTCCGTTTGTTTTTTACCTCAATTTGAAGTGAACAATGCACGTCTGATTATATCTTTTACAATATTTTTTACTTATAAGATATTAGATACTATTTGCGTTACAAAAAGGATTATACAAATTAGAAAATTGCATTAACGGAATAATGTTCAATTAGTTTTGTAAAAAAATCTGTAAGATTTTTGTCAGTTGAGAATAAATATAAATTGAATAATTTCACTGATTCTTTCTCTATCAATAAACTTTCACGAGTTTACCCTTAAATTAACATAAATGAAACATAAACAAAGTGATGAGAAGATTAAAACAAGTCCTAATAAAAACATTTGGGTGAAAGTGATCATATCATTCGGTCAGCGGGTCGCGGTCGGATTAACGGTACCTATATGATAATAAAAATATGTATGTTTTTATTTTGCAAATCTAATCTATATACATTTGGATTTATTTCTCGAGTGCACATACTTATCAATGATACTAGAATACTACAAAAAATTTTATTTCACGCTTTGTTTATCCATACTGATCTAGAATAGATTAAAAGACCTGAACCAAATTTAAAATAACTTTAATTGTGAAAAGATGTGACAATCTTGAAAAGGATATGTAAATATCTAATACTAGGTATTAAAATGACATATGATAAGACTTTAAGGTTTTCTTAGACCAAGTCAGGGTGTATGTTAATTATTTAGCATGTATATGTACCTATTGTGTATGTTTCGCGAAACTAATTGTCTTTATAATTACAAGCCGACATATACCACAATAGACTTAGCTTCAGTGACCTACCAGACGAGGTCGTGAGCTTTTACACACATTCATTTGATATTCATAAAGATAGTTTATAATTTTGTTATGGAATTTTGTGAAGTTTTCTAGACAATTTCAGTTTAAGAACTTAAAATTCAATTCGATCATTTTTACTCTAAATAAATCCATAGAATTTATATATGATTTATTTAAGGCAAATGTTTCCGGAAAACTTATGTTTGAACTAGCCACGCCCGCTGGTTTTGCATTTATTATTATACAGATAAATCATCCTCTTGAATCACTCTGTCTGATAGTAAAACGCATTATAGTTGATTGCGTAGTTTTTTAAGTTAAGACTTTTAATCACATATAGGGACAGACAGTAGAAAGCTTTGTTTAATAGGTACCGGATGGATGGGATTTAATTATTATAGAACATATTATCAAAACTAATATACAGACTTTGGTCTAGGCCCTAGGGTTTGAAGAAAATTTTATTTGTTTAGCAAGTCGGTGTAGTAGTTAGAGGTTAAGCAAGCAAGCGTACGACCAACATAAATAAATATTTTAGGACCTTTTTTACTCAACGCCATCTACTCGCAAACGAAATAAAGCGTGCAGGTATCCACAAAAAAACATTATGAAAGCTTGCTTATACTGTTTGTAAAATAAGCCTTTGTAATAGAGCCATCTAGACTTGGTAAAGTGAACTCTTTCAAATAAATGGCAAACACTTACCGAAGCTTTATAGTGCTTACGAATTTTCAAAGAGGGCTCTGTCTTTAATTTATATAATTTAAACTATAAAAGTGGGTCGTCAAAGTATAAATCGATGTCGATAATCCTTTTTTAACCGACTTCAAAAAACAAGGAGGTTTCTTAGTTCGACCGTATGTACACGGTCGAATTGCTTTTTTGTCAATATTCCAAAGATATGTAACCAGAAATTATACTCTTTTCAAAACTTAAACACACGCAATTTATAATATAGGTTTTTTTCTAGCTTTCACACACCTTGAACCCGTTTTTTGCATTTTAATTTCTAATATTATTATTCCGATAAATCCGAACAACTCTGTGTGACCATGTGGTCGTGTGTAAGCGACTTTTATGTTCGTTTATATGAGCCATGAGGTACTATCTCAGAAAGTTTTGATGCTTGTCTTTAATGGGTATAGTGCTATTAACTAACTTTTACATTTTAATTTGTTAATTAAAAAAGTGTTATTAATGAAAAAACACAGAAATCGAAAAGAATTATCTTTACAAACACAGCAACGGCAAAAATACAATTTTTAAAAAAGCTCTCGCTTGAATATGCTGTTCACAGTTCACAGTGAACTATTCAATAACCTAAAAGCTACGAAAGATGTTTAAATCTGTAAATTTTTAATCCTTCGGTTATTTTTACAGTTCTAGTGAACAGAAGTATATACTGTATGTAATGCTCCTAATTAAATACCTAAACAGTTTTTCATTCACATCAAATGTTGAGTCGATTCAAATAAAAAAATAAGCACTAACTCAAAAAGTACTTTGGAGCAAACAACACTGTCTGTAGCCAAATAAAGTATATTTGTTGTTGTATTATTAATATTATTATTATCTATATATATAAAAATGAATTGCTGTTCGTTAGTCTCGCTAAAACTCGAGAACGGCTGAACGGATTTATCTTATCTTGGTCTTAAAATGTTCGTGGAGGTCTAGGGAAGGTTTAAAAGGTAGGAAAAATTCGAATAATTGCCGGGAAAACCATAATATCAGCTGTTTTCTATTTCCCATACAAACGTTTATTGAAGCAGTACGAAGCCTGCTGGGTCCGCTAGTTTGTTATATAAGAGGAGGCTAACGAGCAGGCGCGTCACCTGATGGAATGTGATCAGAGCCGCCCATGAGTACTCGCGATTCACCAGTAATTTCCCGGACTTTTAAGGAATGGTACGCTCTTTTTTGAAGGTTCCTAAGTCGTATATGTTCGGAAACGCTGCATGAGGAAGCACAGGATGGTCGCGCGTGGAAAAAAGTTCCAGCGAAAACGCACTGCGCTAGACTGCCAGCTGTCAATTACTTATGTAAATAACTTCATTATAGTATGACCATACAGTGTATTGGAAAACATAGTTTCAGTATCCAGTATGCTCAGTTAGCTTAACTTGATTGAAAAGACGAGCACCTTCAATGTAACATACGGTACCGGGATTTGCATAATCCCCTATTATTATCGAGAAGGTTGGTACGTTTATAGATAACACAGCGCCTGAGTTATTGTGGTAGGCTACGGCGATGTAGGATATGGAGAATATCCAGTATACCGTAGCAATAACAAACTATTAGTGCAAAACATCTCCATTAGACCTCAGCCGGAAACATTTATGTTGTGTTGTTTTCGACTTTTTATGTTCCTGTTTTTGTGTGTGATAAAATCGATTGTAATAACTGACCTACTATATTATTGTTCTATAATCACATGGGTGTGATATAAAGTTGAGATCATAACAATTATTAAAAATCTTTTTGAATTTTTGAAATTCCATATACAAACTTTTGTATATATAACATATGATATATTTTTATTCAATACATTTTTGAATCCATATCTATATTTTTTCGAGCTCAGGAAAAACTTCATTACTTTAATGATTAGAATTCTATTTCGGTCTTTAAAAAAAAGTCCTATACAAATATTGCCCAGATTCACTTAAACGGCAAAATGTATCCTATACAATATTTTATGATAGGTATTACTTACTTAGGAAAGAACCTTGCTTTTAACGCGTTCAACCACTTATTATTGTTGGATATATGTTCTCTTCGATTTTAATTGTATAATGTGTGATAATTAAACGGAAAAAAAGAACGCAATGGACTCAAGTAAATCCACGGGTGCTGTTTGTAATTTTTATTTATTTTATTTAAAAAATAATTTATTAAAAATCTTTACTTTTTTAAAAAGAGCAACTATCGGAGTTTCTTGCCGGATTCAAAAGTATTACTATATGTAGCCTAATTGAATAAAGATACTTTTGACTTTGACTTTGACATAAATATATATTTATTGTCCACAATTATTACATATCCTAATAGCGATACAACATAGTATCTATTGTGACCAATATTTTTTATAGTTTTATAAGAATTGAATACCTTTTTTATCTGATTCAACAATTCCGCGGGAAACCAATTTTGTTAGAAAGGACTTTATATCGTATCGCTTTGAGGTTACCCCAACTGAGCAACGCAGAAAATACTGTAGCCGAAACAATTTTTTAAAATCCACAGTAAAACCCTAGTCTGGCTATATCAATCAATTATGAGTATGTGTCAATATACTAACTATATTTTTATGGTAAGATATAGTTTTTATATAAATATAGTATTATATTTCTATATCTATACAAATTTATGAGTAGCGTTTATGATTTAATATTGATATTTGGACCACTTGGCTTAAAATTGTGATTGATACGATATTATTTAAAAAGTGTACCGATTACTAATCTCAAAAATCTGAAACTTGTATTAGGTAATTCATAAGTTTAGTAATTAGAACACAATGATTTAAATATAACAATATGATGAAGTCTTACTATAATTCAGTATGGATTGCAAATAAATATGTATGTGTAAATCATAAACACAGCGTGTCCAATCAAACCAGTTCGGATAAGTTTCGGAGAGTTTCCAGTTTCTATTACTACGTTTCACTTAAAGTTAAACAATGCAGTAAGTTTTTAAGCACGTACGAAGAGTACGTGTTCGCATCGTTCCCGCTTTTAGCCTATTTCCGTAGAGTAAAGTGCAATTACGAAGTTATCAACTGATAGTGAAGGAGCCGGCTCTTTTGCGCTCAACCCGCGCTCCGAAGGCGTCGTGTTATTACAATCTAGGAGATAACTCCGTTCCCTTATCTGACGTACCAATGTTTCTGTGAGTGTGTTAGATCCGACTTCTAAAGAGGATTACTGTTTATTTATGATTAGGGAATAGGGTTAGCATTATTAGAGTTTCACGTGTATGAAACACGTATACACATACGTGTACATTTGTATTTAGGCTGAGTGTCTTGACTGCTTTAAATTATGCTATATTTTAATAACCTCTTTACTAACATGTGTTATTAAAAAGGGGAAATAAGAAAAATTTGTTCTCGTTTGTTTTAGTTCTTGTTTGTCTCGTTTGTGTTAGTTCTTGTTTGATAAAATTCATCAAATCCAATTACCAAATATTATCCATTTGGTATTAATAATAATAATTCTTAAAATAAATGGTTAATAATTTATAAAACGAGGATTGTATTATAAATAACGTTGCAAATCTGTTCAAAGTTTTCGCCATGACATACCGTCCAGAGTGGTCTAATGATAGAATTTTAACATATACCTAAGAAGGTCTTCCTGAGTAAAAGTAATTCACCTGTTGCTACTATTTGTTCTCTAAAACTATGATTTTGCTTCTAGGTAATTAATCCTTTACGATATAGAAAGTTTTATTCGTGGTTAGCAATTATAAATATTCAAAGCTACATATCTTATTACAAGAATATAAATATGTTGGTGTAAATAATCCATTAAATAGCATTTAACGACACAAGCTCGTTTTATCGTAAACTCTGTTTTAAATAACAGAAAGCTTTTACTTGTAATAAGAGCTCAACGTGGTTTACTTTAAAAGCACGTAAGCTCAATGGGTGGTAAGGCGCGCAGTAAGCGGTAAATTGTCATTTTACTTACATTTTAACTTCATGGCCTAGCGTATAGCACAAATTGAAACTAACTTATATGGGTTGTTATTTAGGCGTTTGGCTTTAGAACTTACATCAGTTTCTAGCATCAGTAATTTTGTAATTTACTGTACGATGTTTTCTTTGTCGTATTATATTGATTTAACCATTATAAAGCTAATTTGTACATTGGTATATCTATATACATTAAAGTAATATTTTATACAAATATCTTTGCTTTTAAACGTTTTCAATCTTACTAGTAACACATATGTTTATCGTATTTTACAGTGAAAACATTTTGCTCTGAATTTTTAAGACATTCTTTAACCAATCTATATCAATAAATCACTTGGAATTTAACATTCGCCGGACTGTAACCGATATATTATGAGCTCATTTCTCGACAAAGCACTCGAAAATCGGCCTTCCTGATTTCATCGCTTAATCTCAACTAAAGGAAGAGATCATATCCCCGAAATCAATTTTGAAGAGAAGTACTAAACTATTTGAATGAACCATAATGGTTTTATATTTGTGTTTAAATATACATATATAGATAAATACATACATATCAATAAATGGATACATTTCAATAAATGCTTGAAGAATTTTTAACAGATCACGATGACATTGTTTGCTTGAAACTTTTATGATAGAAAAAGTTATGAAGATGGGTTTTGAAGTAGGTACATCGTCGTTCTAGCCGTTCATGAAAGCTTTCGCCAGTCCTTTAATCGCAATTTATATTATACTAGCGACCAGCCCCGGCTTCGCAAGTATATATTATACATGTAAATACATACATATTAATAAACACACAACAATCGGTTTCGTAGTTTTAAATTTTAAGGATATGAAAGGACAGACTTACAGAAGTAAGCGATTTGATTTGTATTATAGGTAGAATGATGGGATTAATTCCATATATAAAACAGGAATATTACTTAAAATGTTAGTATTTTTGACTTCTTCACTTTGTAGTATTAAAAATTTTATAGGAACGTCAGGATAACGTGTTGGTGAGGGTGGATAACGTCACAAAAAAACTAGGTTCACATACGAGTAATTGATTGGTTGCTGCAATTGTTCGAAAGAATAAAATGAAAATTACCACCCTTCTCCACTCTTCAAAGATAAACTGAAGTAAAGAGAAGAATAAAAAGTAATAATATATTATCAAAACATGAGGTTTCTATATTTCTATTTCTTTAAGATACTAGGCATAAAATAGACACCATTTTTGTTCTATATTATAGTACGTACTTGGCTAGAAATTCAGTAGTTTCAGAGTCTTTAAACTAGAAGATGGTCGAACGTTTGGATAAACAAAAAAACTATTATGATTTTATTCCTTTAGCAAGATTTTATTTTACGGTTTTAAAAACGGTACAAAATGTGAATAATAAAATGAGGTCAGTGAATATTTTAAACGGGTCGCCGTTACTCGTAGTTCCTGAAATGAAGAAAATGGCATGTAAAAATCACTGTAATCTTCTCATAGAAATGTAGTCTTAAGAAATGTTGTTTGCATTGCAATCTTTTCATAACTGCATATCTTCGAAGAATACGTCGTTCATAGTAACCAGCGGAGCACTAACAGTTTTAATATTACAATGGAAACGAATTATTACGAGCACCACTATTTGTACTGGTATATTCTATACTAGCTCGCGATATTAGCTATATGATATTATGAATACCTAATATAATTGTGTGTACTTTATATGTACTTATATAGATTTACAAATATGTAGAGAAAGACGACAAGACACTACGAACGCTACAAATATTAAGTCAGAATTAATGAAACGGTTATCGGAAAATATTAAAAATGGAACTAACTGTAATATAATGCATATTCACACTTACCATTTGCCTGATGATGTTGAGGTTTTTGTACTTCATAGGCAGATATGAACGCAGTAGGCATCAGTCCTGAAAAGCTTTAGCTATTAATTACTTTGTTTTAAAAAACATCCATATTTTAACCATAGAAGCAACGCTCAATTAATACGAAAATGTTCGAAATTTTCCATGAGTGGTAATTACTTATTAATTTTGAGCCACAAAAGTGATCACAAGTTTTATTAGAAGTAATCCATAATAAAACATTACAGAATTCTCTTAAATACATTAACTTCTACAGTACTAATATCCGCTTTGCGAAGTTAAGACGGCTTACATGTGATATGTGTGCGAAGCAAACACGTTAAAACGATTTAAATTTCTTACCAGGATAATAAAGTGTGGTTAGGTTTCTCGTGTAGTTAGTATTGGGAAGAGTTAGTTGACACACGAACTTCTCGTAGGGTACACTAACGTCGTCGTCGTGTACAACCGCCCTAATGGTCATCGAGTAAAGGCCCCACGAATTCACATTTGTTTCCATAACAGCTTGCTCTAGCAGCTTGCTAAAACAACAACAGCCATTGAAATAGTATAAAAGTTGAAGTTATGTCGAGTTCGACGTGTTCATTTTATTTTAGAACGTATTATGTTAGATTTTACTTTTTCTATTAACTATTTTAATTGAATACATTTCAGCGGTTTTCAGTATGTTAAAATAGTTGAATAACAAACTTTGTTGGTTTAAATTCTTTATGACGTTATAATATTTTGTGAGTGAAAAGATGAAAGCTTAGTGAGTTATACAGTTTTAATTTTGTAAAAATTATGTAAGAACACGATAACGTTAGATTTTTATAACCTTTTTTTATTAATATTTTCTATCAATAGTTAAAGTGACTGATCTATAACGATTTATTTTTCTATACATAAGAATGTTATGTTAATAATTAAAGAACGAGTTTATATGTATAAGCCAATTAAGCATTTACTTTGTGTACTTACCTCTCGGAAAATATTGATATATTCGGCATCGGAAATAACTCCTGAGCGGTACAAATCAGCGTTACTAAGAAAACATATTTCTTTTCTTGTATAAATTGGAACTTCTTGGGTGGACCTGTCAGATAGCAATGTTTATTTATAGTATTACACATATAAGATACCATATATTAGATTCTAACGAAACATATGTAGGTAATAAAATAAAAACCACTAGTTTTCCCTTAAACTGGCTAAACATGTTCATGTAAGCGTTATCGAAACTGATCTCAATTATTTGAACTGGCATAATATTAAACAGAATCCTACTATACACAATCATGGAGCGAGTTTGTCGGTCTTCCTCGATAAATGTGGAAACAACGCAGGTATAATTTCCACTGAGCTCCGGGGTGGGTTTCAGAATTTTGATCGCGCGGTACGCTTGTAAGGGCTCATCTGTAACAATATATGAAACACGTTCAGAATCTATTTACTACTCCGGATATGGGATATACATTAGTATCGATTATACTCATTCACTTCAAAGCGTTATAAGATGCTTTGACGACAAAGCAAAGAAATATAAATTTATTGGTTTACATGAGTTCACTGTTTGGGTGAATAGCAATAACTGTTACAGTAGTAAACATAATATATCATTTCATTTTCATATTATTTGATATCTTTATGTTCATTTTTTTTCTAATAGTGTAAGAATTCACATACACAGCTACTTCTGCAGGCACATATTCATTTTTGTTTTACCGTAAATAAATTTAATAACTCTATTATTCAAGCTATATGTACTTAGTTATTGGGGTTTTTCAGAAAATATGAAGGTATATCTAATTTGTACATATAAGTAACGTTTTATTTTGCCAACACTGTAGTTCGCCTAATGCTTTTTAAACGCTTTACGCGTGGAAACAATTACAAGGGTAAAGTGAAAAGTGTTCTAGCTAACTTTCATGACAGGGATTATGTTACTGAAAACAATGTCAAAACACTATTTGCTGTATTTTTATTTCTAGTTTTAAGGTATAAGGTACCTATTTCATAAAATTGTACATAGTATATTGACAATAAAGAATTATTATTATTATCATAATTCTTTACAACTTAAATTAACAGACTAATCGACTACTTCTGAGCAATATTTGGTGACTGTTTAACGTTCCCCGGGAATATGGAAATGTTTGCTTAAATAAAAATATTTTTACTTTGAATATTGTAACGTAAAGACAAAGTTATGAATAAGCTAAGTCAAGGAATTTCCTATTAAAACACTTAAAATTTAGGTTTTGAAGCATAATATCGTTAGATCCACGTTAAAAAAATATCAGTATCTTTTATTGCAACTACATTACAAAAAAGATAGAATGGTTAATGAAAAAGTGGATAGTATTAGTTGTTACCTCTGTATGATATGCCTATATCAGAATATAGGATTACAGTTCTGTCGTCTGTGTTCTGTCTGTGTTTCACAGCGAAAAGTTTCGCTGATTACTTTTTGGTGATGGATTCGGCCATAGCAAAATCCTACATTTGAATATTCTGACCATACGTATAGATCACTCTCGTTGTAAACGTACAAATATAGCTGGGAATTTTTAAGCTGTACGTACAGGTCAAAGGAAATGCACCATTCATTTTAACTAATATTCGGACGCTTTCTAAACTGTCCATAAAGAATATAAAAATACATTGTTGTTTCTCGTTCTAGAAGATGCAATTGTAATTACAGCTTAAAAGGAACTGTAGTATACAAAATAGATATATTTAGTGTATAAAATGAAAAAAGAACTTTGCGAGTGATTCCAGATGCATCCATTCATTTTTAATTGAAACTTTTAATAGATTCTTTGCATGTTTGTGATAGCATAGTTTTCAATGAAGTATTTTTAATGTTATTGGCTCACCTGAAATATTGAAATTCATATCAACTTTCCCTTTCAGTATTCCAATAAACTGTGGCTGAAGAGGGGGTATCCATTGATGCACCAGCCCCGAAGACCCGTTGAAAAACCATTTAACAACAAGGCCTGCTGGTGTCGCGGTCTTGGTTCTGTATTGGCAATCTAGTATTACGGATTCAGTGCCTAGTTCCACCGTGGACGGTACGTCAATTCTCTCTATGTTTACCGCGAAACACGCTGCAAAATATTTGAACTATTTAAGGGGAGATATTTATATTTTATTTTTGTTATAAAAAACAATAAGGTTTAATATTTTTGAGGATACGAAATAAACAAGGGGTCTGTTAAATAGATGAAACTTTTAAGAAATAAAATAATGAGATAGCATAAATAAAAAGAGTATGTAACCGTATAACTGGTTTTGTTTATCAGATTTAATACGATGAATGTATTTTAGGTGACTAAATTTTAAAACTATTACAATATATTATTGTTCGCGTGTGCGTATTATATGAAATAATGAAAAACACATTAAACTATAATATGTTATTTGATAGTTATTACAAACTTAATCAGGATTTAACGACTGTAATCAAAGATCAGGTTGACGAGAAAATTAACTACACGCAGAAAGTTTGAACACGCAACACGGACAGTAAAAATAACAAAAAAATATATATTTTAAATTAACAAACAAATACAAACTGGAATAAATTATAAACAGGACAATGTTTCTTGTGTAATCCATATTTCAGGTCAGTTTTTGTTCGATTCGGTCCGCGATAAAAAGCATTGAAGTTGTAACGACTTTCCGATATTAGTAAAACGCGTTGACTGAAAACTTTTTACAGTCAACAGCAAACTGGGTACGGCGCATGCTCAGAAGCTTTGTTATTTATGCCTGTAAATACGGTATATAGTTGGCCACATCGATATATCGGAAATCTAATCGCTACTATGCATTATATATGATCAAAATTCCTAAATAGCTCAGAAAAGTAATTAAATACGAAATTTAAACTTATTTTTAAGATTATTTTCTAGTACTTTTGTAAAAAAAAATATATATCTTATAGTTTGTGAAATATTGAATGAGAATTAGTTTTAGGCAGTTCAATATCAATATCAATTGTGAAATGTATAAACATTTATTCCCACTAAAATTAATTAATTAACCTACAATTGACCAAATCAGCGGTAGGAACACATTTGTTGGTCACAGCTGGATGAGCGTGAAATAAAAGATATTGAATAATTAATTTATCCATTTCCATTCTCCGTGATGTTTCTTTTTAAGTAACGACCTATAACAAATTTTCAATTTCATTTTTTAATTCACGACCTTTTTTATTATTGTGATTTACCTTAGATATTTAAATAAAGATATTCTATTTTCAGAACAGATTGTTAATAATATCTGCTCTCTCCTGTTATTTCAGAAATTTTGTTTATTTCATACGCAAAACTGAAGCCTCCACTAGTGCGAAGAATGTAAATGAAAAAAGTGGAATTTATAAAAAAGCGAAAATAACGTTCACGTAGCGATAGTTACTTTGTAAACAAAATTCATTTAATATTTAAAGAAAACAAGTCTATTCTTCACAATTTTTTACTCCCTACGCACAAAAAGTATTATAAAAAATAGGTACTATCTAATAATTATTTAATAGACAGCAAAGAAACTGTTTCTCGAAGAGAGAGTTTTAACCTAATGAAAACGTTAGCTTCGTAAAGCTAATAGAAGCTGCGAGACATTAACGCTCATAGAAGAATACAATTAAATTATACATTTATTATTTTTAATTATTATAGCTAGTAAAGGTATCAGTAGTAACGTAATTAGATAACTTTGTGATTATTTAAGAGAAAATATTTAGAACGAAGACATTTAATTTTTAATAAGAGCAATTTCAGCCGATCTTGAATGAATGTCATACAAGTTCGGCTAAAATTGCGTTATTTCATACAATCTGTTGTCTGTGTATCCCAGAATTAAGGAATTATGTTTTAAATTATATGAGTATAACATCTAGTTTCACATCCGTCCATTAACAGTCCCAGCTAACTATCTCACGAAAGTGTCACCTGGTTAACTGGCTTTATAAAAAGAGTTTATGACAAAAGGTAAGGGAAAAGGGGGCTTCGGTGCGCCGACTTTTTTTGCGCTTATATCAATCTTCTCTGACTTGTTAAAGACACAAAATATAGAACTCCACGTAGTAAACACACACGCACACAGACATACATACTACACACACGTTCGCCCACACATTCGTACATACACTCACCAACATTTTTTTTTATTGTTTTGTATTGATACTCCATTTTGTTTGATTTTTCTTTTAATTATTATTTTTAGTTGATTTTTAAGTAAATTAAAAATTATTTTAAAAATCAATTTGCTAAGGTCTGGTGTGGAAAGCGTCGATCTCCTCTAGCACAGGGTATACCTAGTTGAGGCGATCGTCGTATCCTATTTTCTTTTTGTAATTGTACTTAATCATGTTCTAAATAAACGATTTTTATTTATTATTATTTTATTTACTTATCAAACGAAGCACAATGGCAAATCTAATGAGATACAGTGACATCAAGCAACGGTACCAACTGGGCGAGTCCAATTGCTCATCATCTTGGCTTTACCAGCGGTCACTTAGTAGATTTTTTGTAACTTTTGCATTTCTTAGAATTTTACGTATTAATTACGTTAAATAATTATTGATAAAAGAATTTATAAATTAAACATTTGTATCTTTACACCTTACACCTACTTCCTTTTCATATGTATGGTATAAAAATATGCCTAGAAAATACGCTTAAACAATTAAACAGTACCTACCCTAAAACAAATACGGTGCGTTTACTAGATACATATACAACAAAGTGCATAATTATAGTAATGTAGCGATAAGTTAAGTCTTATGCTAATGGAGCCAACTCCGACGTTGCGGCGTTGTGGCTATTTGCAGACTCGCCCGTTCCTTTTTATTAAAACCCTTAAGCTATCGTGCTTGTAATAATCAGGCTTAATATTCATACAACTGGGTGCTATCCAAGCTTTTGTATTTTTAAAAGAATGTATAAGCATATTCGTAATTAAAATTTTTAACAACTTGCCACTTTGCGAATTACACAATTAAGTGCCCCAGTGAAGGTTATTAATTTTAAAATGAAACTTGTATTACTACTATTTCGAAAATATAAGCAAAAATTTAACAAAGACAGTGAACCCGATCCACCTGAGCACGCAAAGGAACTTTTTTACAAAAACAAATTTTTCATATTTCTCAAAGCAAAAGTTCATAAGTCACACATTCCATACAACGTCGAGTGAAGCTTATTAAGTTTTAGTTTTCCTACTGATTCCGAAGCTTACAGACATGCCTCGACTCTTGAAGCATCGGAAAGTTTACTCTTAATAATAAAATGTATTTGAAGTGCAACTTCAATAGAAGGCCGGCGCGGTCGCCAATTTATGTCCGCATTAGAATGAGTAACGATGCTCAATAAGTTTGCAGACATTTCCATACATTAAGAATCGAAATCGATACCGTTTTTACAAAAAGGGTTTACCTAAGCTTTGTTGCTGATGTCGAGCTTCAATAAGTGGTGTGCATTAATATATTCTCATACTAACATCAACTAAACATTTTCTTTTTCTCTGTAAGAGAGGAGTGGTGTTGTAAGGCTTGCCACATGACCTGAACATGACCACGATCACAAGTAAAGAGTAATGCGATAATTTTTTTAATCTGTTAGCTTATATTATTTTGAATTGTCTACCATAGAAAAGGACTAACGAAACGTAGTCAATTAACTTTCATGGTCTTTACAGAGGTGAGACAGTCAGTTCTCTAATTTCCTTTGAATGGCATTCATATCGGGCAGTACACTTCGCAAAAAGTTTTTGAAGGCTTTAATTTAGCCCGTTGTTAATTCGCGCGACCGATTCAAAGCCAGCGTCGGCCATTATTAAAAGCGTAAATTGTCAAACAGATGTACCGAACGACTTTGGTTGTGTCACGCTTGTTTTAAAATGCCATGAACATTTTATCAACATTACAACGTTCGTATTTATCACACCCTTCCATAAACATGCCTTCATACCCGGTCGTTGTAATATACTCGAATTAAGTTAAAAAACTATAGACAAATGACATTGAGCAAAATTGAGACTATATCAGATTAGGCCGTATGTTGGTCGACATACCTTATACATATAGATATTCGACAAATATAATAAATTTATGTATAGGAATTTAATTAAAACTCTTTGAAATATAACAAAGCACTTAATAAGCATATAGAGACAGCTCATTTTCATACCAACATTAAAGTCAAAGGTTAAAATGCCACTCAATGTGCAAGCAGCTCTGGTAGTTTCCATTAAGGCGATGTTATTTGCAGACGTCTGGACGGAGCCACCCCTAGGGAATCTAATGCTGAGATGGCCAGGCTCCTTAATGCCTTATAAAATTTTCTATTTCCCAACAGGCTCTTAATATAAACAGTTTCTCTTTGAATGAAATTATAAAATACGTGATATAAGTCTCTACTTATACTACCTATGGAAATGTTAAGATACCTTCCTGCTTCTCGTTACTTAGGATGTAGCTATATTGTGTACATGTTAATTAAAAGAAAAACGAAAAATCCTTTTAAATAAATCCGTTTAAATACATTAATTCCAAAACAACAAGACACAAATTTTAGTAAGTACATTCGAATTAAACAGTTTGCCGAAACATTTTTGAAATTAAGTTCATTTATGAAAAAAAATTGGCAAAAAGTTGTGCTATTTATTTTCAAAAGTAAAGAATCGTGCCCTTGGGTTCATTTTCTATATTTTGAGCATAAAGAGCCTTAAACGAAAACTCGTGTAAAGCTAAACTTCTTAACTCAGCTGGGGAAAGTAACTCGCAGGAATTATTGAGTTATATAATTTTGCAGATTTTTGTGGAAAATTATCTTATTCAGTTGAAAGTAAAATATTTCAATTTGTTAATAAGTAATGTATTTACTTCACGCAACGCTTTTAGAAAAAGTTTAAAGATTATTTGTGATAGTGAATTAATTCTTTATATACATATTCCCAGATTATTAAGAGTTTGTACATAGTTATAATGTAATTTAACCGACACAAAACGTCTGAGATGCTTCTTTTGTGCTTTAATTGCATTTATTTCTAAAAAAGATTTATCTTATTTAAGGCATATTTATAACACTTGCTATATATATAAAGCAAGCACAAACAATAGCGTTCGTTATGTAACAGTTATTTTAAAATGTAAATATATTATTCCATTAAATTCCACAAGTGAAGTTAATCTAAAAGCACATTTGAAGCACTCAAAAGTCATAGAAAATCCATTTGGCACTCACGGGAAAGCTGTTTTGTATACTGAGTGCTTAAACGATTTTAAAAATTACAAGACCATACAATATTTATTTTATATCCCATATATAAGAAACATTTACTAGTTTTGCATGATTACTTACTAATATTCATTTTTTAATTTTGTATTTCTTTCATAATATGTAACAAAAGTAGATAATAAAGCTCATTTGATATACTTAGTTAAAAGGAATTAATATGAAATTAAAATATAACCATATTCTATATTCTTTGTCTCTATCTTCATTGTGGAAGTCAAGGTTTATAATCTATACTAATATTATAAAGAAGTAAGGTTTGTGTGTTTGTTCAATTGTAAGGAATGATATTGGGATCTACTGAACTGACTGATTACATTAATTGTTGCCGAGTGTCATAGGCTATATAAAAAACTGAAAAGGATAATTAATATAATGCCCGACGAAGTCGGCACGGGTCAACTAGTTATAATATAAACAGTTTATATGGTACGTCTTGTTTATTATGAGAGGTGTATTTTTAATGAAATATAATTATATAAATAAATGCTCATTTAACTCATAAGGATATGTGGAACCTATTACATAAATGGGTTGGACTACAAAAATAAAATATTAATTATAACAATAATTTAATACTTCTTAACAAAACTTATATTTAACAAGCATGCATAAATGAAATGTTATCATAATCCTTCAATACCTAATCCATATGGAGCTTCGGGTTTCGTTACGAGAAAGTAATTTCCTGGTACTCTGGAAAAGTATTATATAAATTAGCTTCGTTCAATTATGAAATCATATAGAATTAGTTATTTCTAAAGCAGAATAAATATTGAATGCATATTTAAGAAGTAAACTGAGGATTTTTAAAGTACTTACACATCTTTTTGGTATGTTTCGATGGATAGCGTTGTCGCAACCCGTTGATTATCCGTATAGCGTTTCCAACTTTTATAATTCCTCGCCTGACAGCCCATTATTGTCCCCGGGTGTTTGATGGCGTCTACCAATAATTGCCAACTTCTGTGATGATTACATAGATCTGTAAAATCGAGGTTGTGTACACTCGTTATGATAATAACGAACTAAACCAATAAACCGTACCTAATACTGAGAGATAGTTAACATTTACTATTCATTGTGTGTGTGTTAAACGTATAATTCATTATTTTTCAATAAGTATATTATAATCTATGAAAGTTAGCATGTATTGTAAAATAATTTACAGAAAAGTAATACGTCAAATTGCAATCTTTAGATTCGGTCACTAAACTTGTTATTTTTGGTTATTGTCACTTATTACATTTATGATTAATACCTTACTCTTTTATTAAAACAATTGAATACTTCTAATAAGTTTTCTCTAACGGCGCTAATGATCTAACGCTTTTTCTCATATTTAGATCGAAAACTCAACCGTAGATAGCTGAAAACGGATTGAGATTGCATATTGGGAACCGCCGTAAAACAGTATGCTAAGCTTTAACAGATTGACGTTTCAAATATAATAATTTATTGGTTTTTGTTTGACGGACGCACGGTAATCCTTTCGTCCCTCTCGTTACATTAATTGTTGATTGGCGGACGGCAAGCAAACAGAATGATATATTTATACGAGTATGTTTAGTCAATGTAATCTTTAATAAATTATATGTCACTATTGAGCTTTAAAACTACTAAGTTTTTATTGATCAAAATATAACTGGTATGTTATTCATTCACTTTTGACCTACCTTCATTAGAAAACACAGATGTCGGTCGATGAGTGCATCCGGGCTGTATCACGGGTCCCAAATTCTTAAAATTAGGCCAAAAGTCCACAGTACCAAGTGGCAGTTTGCATCCATATTTACTCGGATCCGAGTGAATGACTGTAACTATATCTGCAGAACCCGGATTTAGTCGTAAAACTGAGGGTTTATTTTCGAATCCTACGGCCGCTGGATCTAGTCCTATAATCCTGTAAAATACGATTGTAATGAAAACAGAAAACGTTGCTAACTACTCCGACGTTTTTACATAAATATTTAAATATTTTTGCTTTTAAATTCAAATACGGATCCAGTATTGCTCGATGTCCAAGTGAAATCCTCAATATGACAATAACAGTTTAAAATGATACATAGATGGTCTATAGTTCCTAATGTTTAATTTCACGTGTAAAAAAATATATCAAGAAGAAAGAAGCCTAGCTAACCCAGTCTCTGTTACTTTCCAGTACAGCAGTAACTTAAACAAAAACATAGATAACATTATAGTTACCAAGGCAAAAGAATTCCATTAAGTCTCAGATTGTTTCCCGCAATTCCAAAGACGTGTGCTCCAAGAGAATGTCCAATTAGATGTACCCTGGTTAAGTCAACGCCGACAGCCGAAAGGTTTCCCAATGTCTCAGCAAACCGAACGCCAAGCTACATAAATAGAAAATTCATTAATTCATTTCATATTTCAGCTTCATTATAAATGTTCTAAGGTTTCAGTTTCCGTTCCATTAACAGCCACGACGTTTATTACAGAAGGTTCTATTTCAATTCGCTAGTATACCAAAGTGCAAAACATAATTTGGATGTCGGGTATTTATAAACAATTTTAGCATACAAATTTATTGTTCACTACATCAGAATAAATTTTAGAATAAGATTGGAAGTTGTTGTAGCCACTACAATAAATATAAATTTGCACTTCTGAATATCTTATAGTCAGCGAACTATTATAAAATATTCAAAACGCAGCCGTTGCTGTTTTATTCAAATATTTTATTTAGTTCAATCAAATCGTTAAAAGCTCGGCTCCGACACTATAAAAATACCTTTACAATTTTAACGTTCATTAAATATAGAATTTAAGCAAGATTAAAAATCATTGCAAAATTTTTTTAACCTTATACCAAAACTTTCAAAAATTTATAATTCTTACTTATTGGCTATCCAATCCAAGCGTATTAATATTTGACTTAATTAGTTATGTATAATTAGATTTTTCCCTGTATATTGCAATCTTTCTTTTATTAACTAATTTCTATGACCCTTAATAATATAATTACTTGTCTAGCATTAGGTGCTGCCCAATTAAGGTAAGAGTTCGGAATGCTGGACGTGGAATGCGCTGCCAAATGTTCCCAATTCAGAAGTGCTACATTACTTTCGCCTTGCTCCAGATACGCCTTCAGCACAGCTTGAACAGCTTGACCGTTGGGATGACCTGTCATCACACCAATTCATCAAATAATGGTACCCATGTGTCATGTAAGGAGTACTTATTTGATAAAGAAAACATGTGAGTGTATTATTAACTAACGTAAACTATTATCAAAAATATTTTTATTAAAATGTGTCTATTACCCATTGGTCGTTTTTAAATAAAGTATATAACGTATAGTTGTTAAAAACATTTTTAGATGCATATTTCAAATCGATTTTGTTTTTGTTAATCAAAATGAGTTTAACCATTTTACTAACAACGCTAGGTGGAGCAGAGTGTAAACAATGAATGATATTTTTAAAATACTAGGTACGTCTTTAATAAATGTGACAATAAAAAAAGAATGAAATTAATACGGACGTATATTAGAGAAATATTATCTTACTTACCCGTAAAACCGTGACAAAAAATGACCGTATTCCGACTATTGTTATACCATGAAGAGTTCATAATGTCACGAGATTGATGTAGAGGCAGCTCCTCATATTCATCAAAGGTACTTTAAAATGCAAAAAATACACGATCAAACGAATTCTTCAAGTAAGTATAAGTACGATCGAGATTGAATGAGATGCTTTCAACGCAGATTGTTTGATATCTCATATTTAAATTTTTCCTGCTCTATTTTAAATAAAGTACATGATATAGAAGTATTTCAATTAGACTTCATGTTATACTATTTAATGAATAATAGTTTCTTTTATCTTTATAAATAAGTAAAACATGTTCTTCCACAATCTTTACATGTTTAACAACAAAAATGTCTATAATCCAATTAAATTCTTGCAAATCTTTGACTCATTGAATGATTCTCAAATTAAAAATTAGTGGACTGAATTTTACCTGTGATAGAACCTAATTTTAGCGTCTTTGTCGTCATCGTCGCCCGCGTAACAGAGAGCTGTAATTAAATGCAAGCTTATTAATGCAATTGGAAATGCATAGTAAGTGCCTTTTCCTGGATGATGTTTATTTTAGGGCTGCCTTTGTAGAGATCTCTCTACCTAGTTACATAGAAGGATTTCTGAGTACTATTTTCATTGTTAAGAGACACGCTCTTAGTTACGAACTTCATTACATTTAATATGTCATTTAAT
>JADANM010003811.1:3837198-3878187 GCA_026213755.1 Eurema hecabe | reverse complement strand
CACTAAGAAAATATTTAAACGTTAATATAAACATTAACAAACGATTATTTGGTCCACGTATTGACACACAGTTAAGTATTTCCTTATGATTTCCAGGAAAATATCGAAATATTTTATTGAAATATTCGCTTTCTTAATATAACGACGTAAATATTTATATCTACCATCAAATGCACGGAGTCTGCGGTATGTGAAGTAGCAATAAAATAGTTCTCAGATAGATACCTACGTCGTAGTAAATTCGTAACGGATATAATAAAATCTCGAATTTTAACCAAAACTATTAATGGTCTAACAGGCGTTACATTGCTTAAGTGACCCTGAGTCCTATCGATTGCACATCGACACGTTTTATTATGCAAACTAATCAATCAAAGTATTTTATAGTCAACAATAAAATCTATTAAATCACGCATTCAACGAATCCGATAAATATTAATGCAAGAAAAGAAACGCACATATCGCAACATGCGTAGGCGCAAAAATCGATCGCTTCAGTTCGTTTACACTGATATTTCTACTCTGAAACTGCTCTATTAATATTATCCATCTGTTTGCGTCTAGCTTGGAGTGAGATTCACAAATCTAAAATTAGTGATGTTTGTATGTGTGTCAGGGGGCCGAGATCGTCTGCTCGCCCTAGCAGGGTCATTTCGCGCACCGGTGACACTTGCGAAGCGCCATAAACGCATGTCAAAATAGTACACGATGATTGCATATCTTATTTTAGATGCCGTGACTTCATATATCAAAGTTAACTTTGAGACGTCGCTCCGACGTTGTACATTTACATGAACGGTTAAGATTTGATTTAACTCTGATTATTTGATTGACATGGACAAATAAACATAAACCCGACATGCCAATAAACCACGTATAAAATTATTCTCAAAAACAAATATGTTGTTTTTCATGCAGATAAAGTTAAAGAAAAAAACTATCATTCAAATGGAAACTCGCTAAGCATGAAATTGAGATTAAAATAATATTGAAGATTTCACGATGATTTAAGGTTAGCGTTTGCAGCTTTATCGTAAGTAATAAAGCTGTCATCTGAGGACGCTAATGACACATCATAAAAACACATCTGTCCGTCGGTGTGAAGAAAGGAGTGCAAATTGCAAACAAAGGCCGTTCTTGAAACTTGCACTTCCTAATTAAATTTTGCCCTAATTTCAACAAGGTTATACATCCAGATTAAGTATGCTATTTTTGTCATCTTTCATTTTACAACAACGTGTATAAATCTGATTTCCAACTAATCATGAGTCTGCTATAAACAACATAACTTTTACCAAACTCTACAGCACTACGTATTAAATAATAAGACCTAGACAACTGGAAATAAAAGAGATAGCAGACGATTACATAACAATCTAGTTAATTAACATATGTTAATCTGACGCAATCAATTATCCATTAGCTTACACGACGTATCATTTTTGTCTTGTTATTAACGACTAATCTTGATTAGAAAAATAGAGCAGCGTGGCCACTTTCCAAACATCCGCTGCATTTACATTTTAAATTTTTAATTGATACTTTATTTTATTTAGATTTATTTACTTTAATAAAATTCAATTCTAAGCCTTTCACTCATACGAAGAATAGTTAAAAAGATACAAAAATAAAGCCTTCATATACCTATTTTATTCGATTCAAAAGTTTTACTATACTCATATGTAGTATTTTTGAATAAAAATATTTGACCGGACCATATTGTGATGGAAAGTAACTCTATTTTATTTATATCATTATATCGCTGTCATCATGATGACTATTCTCAATCCTATAATAATATGATCTTAATACTTTATAGATTACTTTTAAACGATTTGTAGTAATACGAGTGTGAATCGAGGTTCTTGAAAACGCATAATCATACCAGGCATCTTAATGTGCGAAAGTCTTAACTAAGCAATGATTTCTCTTCACGTTCAACTGTATATGCAAAATACCGTATTTTTGCGTAAAATAAACATGTTATACAACAAGCTTCTAATGTCTGTTGCTAAAAATACATGCTTTTTAACACGAGATAAAATACTAGAACGTGTCTTACACGATTACCTGCACTAAAAGAATTACATAAGCATAAGGTGGAAATACATTAAAATGCATAGGCTTGGTCTTTGCGGAAACAACAAGTTGGCGGTTGACATGCCAGCGTATTATACATTAAACATTTGCAGTTATTACATCTACTGCATTCCATGCAACGCCATGATACGATTAAATACTCAAAGTTTCTAAAAGTTGGACGGCTTGAAATTTTTTTGTCGCCACGTGAAAGCTGAATCTGTGAGTAACAAGGAACGAGCTAATCCACTTTGTTTTTTCGCGTAACTTCTTTCACAAGATGGAGAAAATAGTATTTTTGTAATAAAAATTTTATTCGTCTCATTCGTTCTTTAAAGGAAAAAAATTAAAGCTCAAAGTAAGACGATTTTTACGTACGAAATAGAATTAATACGAATGGTAATGGTTATATCATTATAAAAGAAATCATACTATAGTTATTATTAATTAATTATAAACGCTTTCTTGGCCTCAGACCTCGTAAAGAATGGCCAGGTAATGTGCGCTGGCAAGCAAGCCAAGGAAATAAATATATAAGTATCTGAATGCGCAGCAACTTTTCTCGATTATCATGTACAACTTTGCCCTCTTATTAAAAGTGCCTAAACAAAGGAATCAAAACCGTTAATTGTATAAATATTCTGTGATAATATAGTACTTAAAATCTTTTAATATACTTCCTTGGACATAATTACCAACAAAATTTTTTCAATTGAAACGTTACATTAACACCGCATAACTTCCATGTGCCAATTAACATTGCATGTGAGCCATAATTATGCAATTGTTAAAACGAAGCCGGATATGAGCAAATAATATCGCATTACAACGCCAATGTTTTGCCAATGCAAATGTCAAAGTTATTTAGGCGCCTGCGGTAAAATGCGGTTAATGTATAGCAAGGACGAACGTGCCTTATATGAGTATATAGTTTATATTTTGATAATATTTTTGTTTTAACACCCTAGGTTTCACAACACTAGAACATGATTATGAAAAATAAATAGTAATACTAATAGTTGAACGTCCGGCTTTAGAAAAGAAAATAGTTTTTTAATAGCATAGATAACATAGGTTCTTTCAAACACAAGTAAAAAGTAGACACATCTTTTTTGCAAATCCAGGTTTTATGTTATTTACGAAACTTTATTACCCGTAATCAATTTTGTAACGGATATTAATTATAAATTATATGATTTTATTCCTGGCGCGTTTTCAAGGCAAAGGTGCTGTGTACCTAAGTATAATAAACACAATGATACATCGAACAATCTGATAATGTCTAGGTTATGTTCTTATTTCGTGACTTTACCCAACTTGAAGGCTAAATTGGTTAATTAAGTAATACTTTCACACATGTCCAGATTGTTACTTTTATACTTTTCTGAGGGATTTTTTCTGCTCTTTAATTTTCAGTAGTTTTTTTACATACCTATACTTTTGCATATACTTTTTCAAAGTCTTATTTAAAATAGTAATAAAGTTACACGTTCGATGTAAACAAAAAAATCTAATTAAACTTGCCTAATACCGTTTTTCTCGTCATTAGAATGGACAAATGAAAAATTTAGTTATTTTAATTTAAGTTTGTATAAAATAATTTTTTATACAACCATTCAAATTTACTACCTTTGGGGAACCTCAATTCCGCAGCGCCTAGTGTTTTTATAGTATTATTTTATTCCCTGCCTAAGGTACTAAATTTCTGCGTAATCACGACACATAATATGTTTGATATATATTTAACCCTTAAAAATATACGCTATATTTTAAAGAAATAAAATATTTATTAGTTAGATTAAATTATTTAAATCTTAACATAATGCTAACCTTTACCGTCCAAAAACATATTGTCCAAAATCTGCTAGCTCATATCCGATAAAATCCATCTACTTGGGCACAGCACTTCACTACCCCTCAACCACATATTGCTAGAATGTTTGACAGTCAAACACAAATAGACATGTACCGTGCGTGTGTTCGCGAGACCGCTATGTGTTACACTGAGCAATGCTCCTCGAACAACTCCTTCATTATCATACAGTAAAAACCAGACGTATAGGATTTTCACGAAAATATAATTTGTTTATTTAAACTGTTTTTGTTACAGCATTGGGTAAATTAACCCTGCATTTAACTTCTGAGAACGTTTAGTTTAACACAAAATTCGTTGATCAAGATTCTAATCGACACACTACTATACTTCAAACGTAAACTCTTTCTGCTAATAGTAATATCTTAAATCGAATTATCATTAAAACTGACATTAACGAATACTTGTAGTTCCTACTGCTCACAAATTGCGTGGAATAAGTAAACAATACCGCAAGTATGATGAGTGGAAAGTAAACAGCGATTATCAATATTTGTAATTTAATAGGTAACCATTTGAAAATAATGTCGGCAGCCACAATAAGAGTCTAACGTGAAGCCATAGATCCATCAACATTTGCACGCACTTTTCCCTATTGAACTAAACAGTTCAACGACCTCAGTGGAAAGTTGAGGGACAAGATAAGAAAATTACCCGACAACTTACGTGTTTTTAATTTATACCGTAATGTAAGTGTAAATGAATTTATTAATGTAATTTAAATCAATATTGGGATATATAATATAAAGTTAAAAGGGGATAATTAATTATGACAATCATTATGCCTACCGTAATTTTTACGTAAACTTCATTAAAGCCTTCTCTAAATGTATCAAGAACATTATTACGAAAGATATGAGATTACCATAATCTCGTAACGTGAACGAATTATATAAGAGATAATTTGGGTAACGATATAATATATTCATATTAATAGAGTCGCGTTAAGATCACTGCGAATAATCTTTATACGATTTACAACAATTTTACCCATAAAATTCACTGTATTGTGAGTATGTCCCCTCACATTTAGATCAGTGACCAGACACAGAGGTGTCCTCAGGATGGACATTACAATGCAAATTGTGCCACACAAAGCGAACTGCTCTGCTTGAATATTAAAGAGTTTTCATAAGAATATTAACTAGTTGCCATTTATATAAATTCATAGCGGTATCCTAGATACTATTGTCTATGAAATCGATCTCTGAAAAAGCACAAAATTCGACAAAACTTATAGATATTATAGTTTAAGTCTATCATAACAGCGTTATGCTCAATTTACGATTTAGAACAAATTCTTCCGCTTTCCCCGAAGCAAAGTGCTAGACTTAAGTTATGACAATTGGAGAAATATATTTTTGTTCAATTCATCAGCAAGACTGAGGCGATTATATTTGATAATCAATTAATGCATAAGTTTTGTCCGAGCCTTAACAATCTGACCGGAAGACATTAGTTACGTTTACTGAATGGAGGTATATCTGGTGCATATCCGCTAGTTCCGTATATGTTGACAAATTACTTATTCAATTTTGTCAAACCTGTGCCCTATTCTCTGTGGAATTAGGATACAAATCGGTGATCTTTGTTAGGCTGCCATGACACTATTTTGTTATTGTTGCTGCATTATTGTGTCATTTGTTTGTAAACTGTTTGATGCAACTGCATGTATTTGACATATTTTGTTTAGTCTTAGGTGTCTTATCGTTAAAACGTGTAACTTCGAATACAATTTTAAGTTATTACTTGATTACGTATAAAATTATAAATGAATTGAAGTCGTTTGTTACTTAGAGACAATTTAGTAATATGTATAATATACTTAATTATGACGTGAAGTTTTAAGATGTAGAAGAAAAAACAGTTATTTAATATTTTTCCACGCCGTGCGAAAATTCACCTTCAACACCCTCTACAAAGAGTCTTATAATTTGCCAGTTCTCGTTAATAATACCTAATCGCATGAGCGTGGTCTCGGTCTACTGCCCCCATCTAGCACAGAGGCATACATATGCATGCCTTGGAAACTTAACTTTCTTCACGCTTACAATGCTTATTAGAATTTCGCAGATTCAATCTTTTTATTTCCACGCACCCGTGCGTACAAAGAGCTCAATCATTTATATATTTTCTTTATTATTGTCACGTTGTATTTAGCATGTTATTCAACCTGCTAGCACTCACGTCACAAATTTGGCTACGTGGTTGAATAAACTTAAAGTTATCGGACATAGGACGTGCCGCTTGAATCGCTTTCCTTATCCTGTCTAACACGTCAATTCAATTTATTATCGCCCTTATTATAATAACTATTATTCATAAGGTCATCCTTTGTTATGCGACTCTCATGCATAATGCGTATACCCTCTAAGTAGGTACACATCGGATTAAGAGAGTTTATGAACCAGCTTTCTTTGAAACTATCTCTAATAAAAATGCAATTTTCATTGTTGCCTGTTGTTTAACTGGCATATTTGTATATAAGTACATATATTCCTAATTTGCTAACTTGCCAGTTACAAAAAATTACAGTAAGCTAATCTATTCATCTACCCCAATCAACACAAGACGTTTGCTATTAAACCTATTTACGTTTTCATTAATTGCGTTGGCAGAGTATAGAGATGTAGGTAGCTAGTTAACAACTTTGATAGGTTATAAAAGACATCTGCTAGTTTTATCTTCTCTTTACTAAATTTGAATAATTGTGGTCGAGATCGATTTCAAAAGCAATTTTGTAATCGTATTCAAATTACTACAAAATACATTATATTTTTAGACAAAGGAAGAACGCAAGTAGTTACCTACGTGAAATCATAAATTGTAAGGAAATATGAAGAAGTGACCGTTACATAGTAACAGATCAGTATAATAGCATAGAGTGGAATATAATCGATAACTACAATAACAGTGCAGGGTATTCCGAGTACGTAATGTAGCGTGCCGACACGCCATTGCAACCGGACCAGTACACCACCGTTATCCTATAAAAATAACGTTCAAAACTGTATTTTATGAAACGCAATTTAATGCTTATAAAGATATATAATTCATCTTAATGAGTCTGAAGTCCGGAGACCTCCAGTTTCGAACTTTTATAATTTACCTTAAATATCTAATGATATTATATTTAAATAATATCATTGCCTTAGTCTATGAGATTATGTCTTGATTGGTTGTTACTATTCACGCAGCACTTAATAATTATAAAATTCTTATAACAATTCGGATTAATAGTAACTAGAATATGAATCCATACTTCCATACTAATATTATAAATGCGAAAGTAACTCTGTTTGTCTGTCTTTCCATCACACTTAAACTACCGAACCGATTAGAACGAAATCTGGTACACAGATGGTGTAGAGCCCGAGAAAGAACATAGGCTACTTTTTAACTGGAAAAAAGGGTTAAAAGGAGGGAAGGGGGGGTTAAAAGTTTATATGAAAGTCCACGCGGACGGAGTCGCGGGCAGCAGCTAGTAAGATACTGTATTAAAAAAAAAAAACAAAAATATCTAAAAAAACCTCTATACACCTAAATGTCTTAACAACCAAAATTTTTTTCTCGACTTGTTATTTCGTTAATAGTTATAATCTAATCTTAGACAATCACGATTTTGTCTAAACCGAATTTTATGTTTCTAATGGCATTCTTAACTACCTCACCATTCCTACAGAATTTTTAATGGCGTTGTAACCCATAAAGCTGGAATAAATAAACGGTTAATTGGATGCCGATTCGATGTTCTCAATTAGGTTGCAGTAGAAAATGTTTTCCAAGAATGTGGTGAAAAACGATCGATATTTGCGCAATCTAACAAGTTTCGATTAGCAATAAGTAAACAATGTCAAATCGAATACGATTTTACAATCGACGCACGTTCCTCAACGGATGTATACGAATACCTTTCAGAAATGACCCGTCTAAGGCAAAACTAAGGAATAATTCTTACTGAAATCTGAATATACTAGAAGGAAATGTAAACTCAAAACAATACTAGTTTTGATACCAAAACAGCAATAGTGTGCTCTAAAACTGATGAAGCATTGAAAAGCAATCTTTAATAAACAACGAAATATTTAAATTATTGTTTGAATACGCATTTTTTTGTAATATCTACTAGATTTTACCCAACACAAAAGTAATGATAACGTGTGCGAAGTATTAAATTTAATACCGTTAATAGAAGTTAACATTCGTATGCATACGCCAAAGACAGCAACAGTTACGTAGAATAGCTCTAAACTGTACTCGGAGAAAGTTTAAAAAAGGAGCAGATACAACAGTTTCCGATACAAAAACTGAACTTCCTCGCAAGTTTGCTTCTAAGAACTAATGAAAGGTACGTAAATAGTCCTTGTGTTGTTCAACGGAACCGCGCTTCGGCGCCAAAACGGTCTTTAGACAGATCAGTGATTGATTGAGGTGACATTGAAAATACTCACTGCCAACTGCGTATACGACCTTACGGTACTGGCTTTCGCCAAGTTTAACATCGATACGCAAAACAAGCGACGTTAAAGTAAGAACAATTTTATAGCGCCTATAACTCACGCTATAAAACAGCTAATCGTCGCCATAATGCCCTGAAACGGTAGCGAAAGAAATAAATGTGTCTTGCGGCTCGCTCTATTCTTAGACAATTTGTCATTTCGACTAACGGCGTTATTTTTTGTTTTAAAATAAAATGCTGCAATTGTACGTCATACTGTAGCTGTTGTTGTTTATAATGATCAGGTAAGTTTTATGCATATAAGGTATAACGCTGTTATGTTATCGAGCTATCCTGTACTTTACGTTATATAAGGAAATTGCCATATTTGCATTGTTACGAAATAAGTAACTTTCTTCATAATATGCATTTAGCGATCAAGTGTTTCGAATGAAGTCTGCATGCAAAACCTGTCTCGATCAGAACATTGTATAATACTAATAGTGTTTGTTTGTGCGAGTGGTATTTTTGGATCGTATTCTTCGTTTCAAATATTAATTGTCTGATCAAATTTTGGCTAAATGCCCATCGGATTTCATATCCGTAGATTCGGCAATATATCTATCTTAAAAGAATTAAAGGATTACAAATCAAACGTCAATTCTAAATAAAATACTAAACATACCTACTTACTAATTTAATTGCGTATTTATTAAATAAAATTTACATTTAAATGACATTTATTGTTTATGTTAAAATCGTATTTATTTACTTGCTAAACTAGTAACAATATTTATACTTAGATCTTAAGCAGATATCTCAATATAGATTATGATGTTTTGAAACGAAAATTCACACACAATTTTGAAATTGCTTCTTTGTGTTAAAGTTCCCATGGTTACACAAATACGAGTACTGCATATTATTTAAAAATTACTTGCTAAAGTTTAATTTATTAAAATGAAGTAAAACTTATGATGCCATTACATACTTTAAAACATAGGTAGATTTGGTACGTTTTATCACAAGGAAAGGAGGTTAACGAATAATTCATAAGTGCTACCATATCGAAAGCAAAGTCCTTATGCAAAAATATCCTTATTGGAGAGTTATACACATCGTATAATACACCTCTAATGGGTTTTTGGCACTTGAAAACTGGCCAGAAACGATAAAATGCGCATCTGGTTATTCCTGTGCCTTCAATTTGATATATTACTTCCCCTTCATACTGTAGTGCCAAAATGAGAGAAACAATGACTGCTTTAGTCTCTGAAATTTGTTTACATTACGTACTCGAAAGCTATTATCAAAAATGAAAAAAATCTAAAGTCTAAAAATACTCCACACCTATATATTCATAGTTCATATTTAAAAATCTTCTATCTCTTATTTATACATGTTGAAAATAAATTTAATATTCAAAAACGTATGTTCTCTTTTACGGAATTGTAATTTGTAACTACTCACAGATTACGAACTCAGTTTTAAACCATTGAAAATGAGTGCTCAATAAGCCTTTAGTATACAAAGCAATATTATGTTTAATAGTCTTTAAACAGTGAGTTAAATTGTGCAATGTGTTTAAACTTTACGTCTTAGATGTCGATGAAGAGTGCCGTTACTCGTTGACCCGTGTTCGGATTACCTAACTCGGATGTGGGCGCTATTACAAAACAATTAGCAACATTTACGTACCCACAAAGGTCGCGTAAGCGTTTGATGAGGTTTTTTATACTTTGTTGATGTTTTCGTTCCTTCGATATAGCCGTAAGATATAAAACTGTAAATATTGGTTCTGGTATAATATAATGACAGTTAAAAGTACATCGCCAAAATCTAATTCAATCCCGTATATCATGTCTTATTATAATCGCAATTTTATACCTACTTTAGCTAATATTTGAATTAATGTAGTTGTTAAATAAATTTGATACCATGTGCTCGATGATTCTTAAAATACCACAGTACACTTTTTCTATAAAAAAGTACATTACGTATCTTATACTTGTTTAGGGCGAAAATTTTAAAGAAATACATACAAGCCATATATTAATTTTTGTACAGAGCTGAAGTAAAAATAGAAAATATTTTTAGTTAATGGCTAATGTTAATGCGTGTAGTGTTACTTTTACATTGAACATGTAACGTGACGCCAAAATATTTAATTAGTAGAAAAACTAAAAGGGGAATTTTAAACACACGTAATTTCAAGCACCCGAAGATCAAACAACATCGATTTGTGGAGCTCAACTTACGTCTTATATTTAACGCGGTGTAGTGTCTACGTTTGTAACCTTAAGTTGAATAACCCAAGTTTTGCATAAAAAGGTTACCATTACAATTAATAATTACAAATTTACAAGCATAAAAACTTAATTTAACACCACGATACCGATTTTGCGGAAACTGCGACGCAAAATCCATTAAATTTAGCCTTGCTGGGGAAAATTAAATTACGCAGACTTATCAAGTACATTAAGAAACAAGAGTCAGGTCGGAATTGATTGTGTAGATTTTTTATCGGTAGGTAATTCTTAGAACAATTAGTAAGGAAGTAATAAATAAAGTGTGGGAGTATCTGGGGATAGGATTCTCGGAGATATGCTTTCAAACGCTCGTTAACAAGAGGAAGAGATCTGACAATTCGATGACACCGAAAGTGATGGCAGCAATTACATTGTCAATGTCGGCGTGGATAAAAAATACGGAAGAAAAATGTCTCAGCGATACCACCTTATACGTAATACGTATACGTATAATTAAAATCATAAGAAGTGTTAAGTTTCCAAAATCGAAATGCGATTGTAAGTTCTCATACGTTACAATTAACAATATTAAGTTCTAGTTTTGTCCTGCGAATCTTAATTTTCAAGATTAATTTTATATTATAGCTTTATAATATTAGCATCAATAAATATAAAATGATTTGCTAGCCAATTACAATTGATTTATTCAACTAGACAAATATTATCCGTAATACAAATGGCAACATTGGCAAACTTCAAAAAGCCATTAATATTGTCGTATGATACATTGCTGTAAAATATTTTCACTCGCTATTATCCACTCTGTCTTGACAGTAAATACATCGCTATTACAACCCACGTCGGCATAACACACTTTCTTCTATTGAAAGAAACATCCACCCACGAGTGTATCGACACGAATTATATTCATTTCAAAATCCAAAACTGTTATATCCGAGTCGTGATGTTGCGCAACTCGAAATATCGGGGACTGGAGGTTTCAATACATGCGTTCAATTTTATCTTACTTAATTTGCAATGTAGTAGTAATTAGTAGAAAGTTGAGGGTTGTATTTTAGTGCAAAATAATAATTATTAAAAAATAAGTATTGTTAAGTATTATTTATCTAATTTCTTCCTTTTACATTTAGGTAACTATTATTTGTCTAAATTCTTATTTACATGTATTAGTTATAAATGTGCTACAGAAGAGTGTTTGAAAGGATTTTGTATGTATGACTACATGTATGTACACACGTTTAGAGACTCTGTTTAATTCATATTTTAATGATTTATAAACTCGTCTTTAACTCAAAGAGCCGAATAATTATTAGTTCTAGTCTACAATTAATATATATTCGTCTATTTCTATGAGTGCATATACACTAGTAACTGCGTGTGATTGGATTAAGAGTCCATGTCGTGAGTTATGTAGCGACAATTTGACTATCCGGAAACACGAGAAATTGACTCGCTAATTGACGTTAGTCTGGACTTTTAAAATCCACGTTCAATTAATATCACCTAACGACCGATATCTGTGTTTCCTAATAGTTTATCATATTAATCTGATATTAAAACTCTTAGATAATTATGGTAATATTTCAATGGTATCGTAATTTAATGTAATGGGCTCGTTTAATTACTTTTTACTTGCTTTATTAGAGTGAGCAATTAAGTTTATGCCCATTTTAAGTAATGTATTGGTAGTTAATTAATGATTACGCATGCTTCTAAACTTTTATTTGAAACTCATTCAATGAAGATTAACATAGTTGAACTTTGTTAAGTATGATCTTTACGTACTTATAATTAGTAAGTAAGAAATTAAAAAATAGGCTATGCAGAATGCACATAAACTGTAAATTATAATTATCTTTCCTACATTAAAAATTATCGTCAGAATTCCCTCTGTCTCATGTACCTTTATCATAGGAGCATAATAATTCCAAGTCAAATTTATACCAAACATTAATTGTATGGAGTATAATGGAAATCTCGGGCGGTCAATCAAAGTGCCACCCACATAGCCGAGCACCGTTTATAAAATGGCATGCTATTTCCGTTTTCAGTCAAACACTTTGATGCATTAGCTCTGGGCTTTTAAGACCATTCGCAATGTATTGGAAATTTATACTAAACCTATACGTCAGTCTCATGTCGCTTTTTGTGTTGGAATATAGTGGCAAAATATTTGAATAGAATATTCATATAACAAAGAAACTTTGGCTTTTGTAAATAAACTAATTGCAATAATTAACGGAATAAGATGGAAATCTTACTATTACATTAACTTTTTTTTTATTTGTACTTAATAATTATCAATTTCAAAGGAGGTCGTCGCAAGCCTAAAAAATGTTTATGTAATAAGAGTAAAATTTAAAACAATAAAAAAAATACCTTTAATCCGATATCCAACTAATTTTCCACACTGATTCTTCAGAACCTCTATCTCATTGTGAATATTAATTTCACTGGAAAAAATCTTCTGCTGGTTTATTAAATTTCGCCGGCTGCTTTTAGTATCCGATTGGAAAAACGATACGAATTTATGCAACGGACTCATAGCTTTTATTTGAATTTGGAATTAAGGTCGAGAAATTAAAATGGCTAAAATCGCGAATAGTCTTTTCCGAATTTAAACTTGTAACGGTTCTTAACACTGAGCATGTCACAGTTGGATTATTTCATGAAGGAGTTGAATAACCGCACCAAATTGGGGTATAATTTAGAAGTATATCAATCACTTGACGCACTAAATAGATGGCAACTTGATGCTAGTCGGTCGGAAGCGCGGACAACAATGTCTTTGGGTTTGAGAACTACACGTACTTTCGGTTTTCTGTAAAAAACTTTCATTTGCCGCTTAATCGTTGTAGGCTCGTTACCTATGACTGTGCAAATGTGCAATATTTTTGAGTATGTTGTTACATGCATATATGGTTTTTTAATTAAACAATGATTAGTCCTAAATTCTTTAAAGGTCTTTATGAAATTATATTCTTAAAACCGTAGTATAATATCAATGTATTCTTTGAAATATGAGAGGATCAAGAAAAGAAGACAGAGTAGGATAAAACAATTAGTGAGTAGAGAAATATCGAACTGCTACGATTTTCTACAGGTCTTATTGTAGGTAATTCTTTTTGGAATTATGAAGAAAACGACCTCTCTCAGAATTACTCGCATTTACCTATTTTCGTTTCAAAGTCAAAGTCAAAAGTATCTTTATTCAACTAGGCCACATACTTATAGTAACACTTTTGAATCGTCATGGTATTACAAAACATTTACCACCTTTTTTACCACAGAGAAGAACCGGCAAGGAACTCTGATAGTTGCTCTCTTTATGAGTAGTTTCTTGGCTGTGAGACCACGAAAATACTGGATCAAACGATTTGAAACATTAATCATATCCATGACCAAATGAAACAACAACTGAATTAAGGTTAGAATTAATGCTATAATTAAATTTAACCTAACTCTATAAAACGATGTATTGATTTAAATAAAAACGTCAAGTCCCATAAAAACGATAGAATGGGTATCACCATCTAACTTACTAAATATATCCTTTTTACTGTTAGTATTCTTCTTTTACAATACTTTTATTAATAAATAGTAAAAATTGCAAGAGACCGTATTGAATTTGTATACGTGTTAAAAACTTAAATATTTTAACATAAAAAATTAAAAGTCTTATCAGATATTACTTTTCCAAACAATAAAGATTTTAATTTTTCCCGAACGTTGAAACAATGCTTATATAAGTCCATATCAGATACACTACCACATTACGACGATCATTAAAATTCATTTATCATCTTAATTACCCATTATAAACGAATGAGAACTTATTGTGCCCAATTGAAAGACCAAATTATACATTATTTGAATGTTTCAAATTTCATGGCATCTTACGAAACCGTGATGGTAAAAACGGATTTTATCAAAATAGAATAGGAATCTTAACATAATTTAATTGATCGAAATTAATAAAAAAAAATAGTTCACATAGTGGTAGTATAGTATAGGCTTCACATAGTGGTAGTATAGTATAGTATAGAATCTAAATACAGTGTTAAATACAAACACTTTTAAATAGAGAAACAAACAAAATGCGTTTAGCAATTTTATGCAAAAACCGCCCTCGAAAAAGTACGACTTATGAGTCTCACAACTTTCTAGTCCTGAGTTGCTAGAAGTCGAACGCATTTCAAAATCTAGTTCTTAGTAAAAAATTATTCCAAGTATGGATTCATCTGAGGGAGGAGCTACGGACCAAAAACATAAGCATCCAAACGAAATTACAAATCATAATATAATGCATTTTTACATTGATACAATAAAAATACAATGAAACTCTAAAGATATTTTTTATTTAAGCGCCACCTACCAACAACGCGCTGAACTACTATTGTGTTACATTTACATGTTACTTCATAATTTACCATTCCTATGTAAAGCACTAGAGGGCGCTTTGATTAATGTCACAGAGATGTCATAAATAAAAAAAATGTTGTTGCTACTGGCTAGTAATGCTTTGTTTGTAGTAATGTTAAACCTAGAGTTTAGTAAAAGTTATTTTATAAAATACGTACTAATTACAAATAAGATACAGCGTCTACATCGTAATTACATGCCAACAAGACAGATTCATTTTTATAATTATCTCAGTATACAAAAAAAGCAAAAAAAACTGCATCCAGTAGTAACGAAATAATATACTTATTAGAAACCGTATCAATGATCATTTAGTAATATTATCGCCAAGCTTACAGGCACTTACCTTTTGTAGTGGAAAGTGTGTTGGGCCTTTGAAGAGGAACCCGGTTGGGGGTCGGTTTCCGAGGCGACGGGGGTGGCGCCAGCGATGCCCGCGGCCGCACCGCCACCGGTGATGACGATAACTTCTGTACCACTCCATTTTTCTTAGCTGAAATATATACACGATATTATAATAATTTAAAGAAATACATCTGTATGTGGTCACGTGTAACAATTGTAGCGTCTCTTCGTGTGTATAATTTTTCGATCAAAAACAAGAGTTTTTAAATTTGAGATTTTTATGTATCTTTATTCATTACAAATATATTTGACAGATCAGCTGCTTTCTTTTAAACCAGTATCGGTTAATAATTTTAAGGCACACACTTAAAATAATATACGCCTCAGGCGCCTTTTAATCGTTAACAAAAACTTTCGTAACCTCATAGTATTATGAAACTAACATGTAGGTGTGCTACATGTTGCCGTTTGTTTGATACAGTGTAAGATAAAACGATAAAAACACAGAGCATTGACTTATTGCAAAAGTCTAATTAGGTTGTCTTCCTTAATTAAGTTTTGCATTCAGTTTTTAATGTTTAGATATTTTATTTACATTTCAATCCATAAAATAATGTATTGTATATTTAACCAGCAGCTTTACTCACGTAGTTTCCATTTCCATGGTATTTTCAATATAAATCCGTCGGGAAGTTTAAAAGACTTAAGCATAAATAGGGCCCTATTACCGCAGTCTATCCAGATAGATAGACTGCGGAAAGTAACTTGGTTTTGAAATGTGATAATGTACGACCAAATTGAGGAACGAAAATTGTGTTTTAAATAATCAAGGACAGACGTTCTAAGGATATACGGTATGCACCCCTATAAAACTATTAGTTTAAATACTAAAGGGTAAACTGATAAGTGACTCACTTTGCGCAGGCGGGGGGGCCGGAGTTGGCAGGGGTTTGCCGGCAGTAGTGGGCGTTGGGGCGCTCTCCCTCTTTTTCCCATTTCCTGGAACAGAAAATTGATATCAGACAACTACCGACATACACGATGTATCACAAAAGTTCCTAGTACTCTTCACACATTACTTTTCGTGTTAAATTTCTTGCCAATTCTTATTACCACATCACTATAGTCTTGTTTCATATGGACGCAATAGAATGGTAATACATACGTTGTCCATTTCTATTGTTTTATATTTGTTTATTTATGAAACAATTTTTAACAATGACCATAACAACAATAATAAAACGATGGTCATTGTTTTATATTAATATGGAACGTAACCTTTGTAAATATATAAGGAAGTTAGTCATTTTACAACACATCACCTAAATAGAAATATTATGTAATAATTCAATTGGTTTAAAACTATCCTGTTAGGGACGTATCTTTGCTTAATTTGCGTAAATAGCGTATCGCAAGATCTACTAAAGCACCCTCGATGCGAATAGCCCTCTTCACTAACCCTTATAGCTGAGTCATCGTGTTATTTTAAACTTTAATAGGTATGTATTTTTTACTTCACGCAAATTAAATCATATTCATTACGGTGGAACAAGGTTTATTTCAAAGACTTTCTGTAAAAATTACGATCTGATTTGATATTTCTCTCAAATGATTATAAATTGTGAATATCTTTCCATAGTATAAAAAACAATAATGACTGAAACATATATGAAATATCAAAAACTGTCACTCAGAAAACGTTGTAGAGGAAATTCAGTAGTAATAAGAAATAATCAGATAGAACACACCACATATTAGGTACGTATAAAAATATACGCACAGGTAGGCGATACCCTTTAACTTGCGAGCATTTCACGAAATCTTTACTCTCGCAAACCGTGGGAAGATTACGTTATACAATGCGAGCGTGATAGCGAAGATCGTGAAAAAATATTTTTCATTAGCATGACATGCGATGGCTGATAGCTATCACGTATGAGTGGAAAGTTGTGACGTACTAATTATAGTTATATTTCTTTTTATAGGAGCATCGGCCACTGCACGTGAAGATTAACTTTGAATCTATAGGGTTTCAGTGTATTGCTCACGGGCGCGCGAGCGACGCACTTATTTCAGCATTATCGTTATTTAACTGCTAATGGCTTGAGGATGCAAATGTTACATTTTATATGCTTTCGAAATTTCTGCATACATTAAATCGTATTTGGATTCATTATAGATGGATGTAGCGTGACGCGACATTTCTAAAATTCTGTAATTAATTGCTTAATTTGCATGATAATTTTTTAAACTAGCTAATAGCTGGCTAGTTACATATTTGAAGCTCTTTTGGTACTACTAAGATAACTGATAAGATTATGATAAGATTTAAAAAAAACACTAGAGAATATCGGTTACAGTGACTTGTCGAGATACATACTCGTACGCTGATATACTGCAGATCTATGTAGTATATAAACACAATGTCAAGTATGTACTATGACATGTTAAAAAAATATTGCTACACGTTAAGTGTCTCTTCTGTTCTCTGTTGTACCTTGACATTTAAATACTAATTTCTTATAGAGACTAATTTCAAAACGGAATGATAAAATTGTAACATAAAAAAAGGTTAAACTACGTAGCAAAACGTATAATTTAATATTAATATTTACTCAAACAACTTACCCCTTGTACCGAAAGATCCGAATCTTTCCCTATTAACAGCAATTTTATACTTCTTGTCATTTGGCACCGGCAATTTGGACGGATATTTTTCAGAATTACTCCTATAAAGCTTCTCCTTGGACCCGTGTGCCCCCATCTTCAAAAACTTGAAGAATTTCATTGAGTCGCATACATTCTAGTCCTCGTGTAAAATAAAATACTGTATTCACTAGGAACTTGTTATTTCCGGCACATTGCACTATAAATAGAGTCCGTTTGTCAACACACTTTCTTATTAATGTATAGAGACATCTCCCAATTAATCACTGTTTGTACCAACATGTAGGTACATAACCTGTAGTATCAAAAATAAGTACGTGTCATAATTCCACCTTTAAGTTTATTGACGGTTCACAATGAGATAATGACAAAAGCTAATGTGGATGGTATGATTCTTTAAAAAATTCAACCTTCATCAAAAGCACTTCACAGGTCCATGACCTTTCCAATTTGTATGACAATAACAATAAGCGTTTGTCAACCTGAAACTTTCATCGCTACACGTGGTATAACGCGATCAACAAAGCGACGTTCGCTGATATAATTATTGCAACGCTTTAATCTATTTCTGTGACCGACTCACTACCACGTCCAGGACAACATGACCCCCTCCTTGTATCACGTTTCTATTCACGAACAACAACGGATATAGTAATAAGTTGAACTGTGCAGGTCAATTGAAACCGGTTACGGACGCGTTAAGCGTTATTAAAAAGATTTTCTCAGAACTACTGCTAACTTGGCGCTTATTTATCGGTGTTTACAATATATGTCTGTGCGATATATTTGAACGTGTCCCGCTCATTATTATAAGGTAATTTTAAACGCTAGTTATTAAGTTACGCTAGTTATTAATAGTGTCGTTAAGGTTTGAAATCAAGTTCAGAAATTGATAAATATAATTTCATTAACTTATGCTAATACATAACTAATTCGATTTAGGTTATTAGGTAATTCATAATTAATAGATATTTATTTCTAATTATAAAGAAATATAGGTCCCGCAGTTTCCTACTCATACATTAGTCGATTAATTCTCAAGGGATTTCAAAAAATAGATCAATGTATAAATATAAATACGGCCTTGTCTCCACAAACTCCATAGAATATTAGACGTATAACAACATGGCGATTTAACGTCCAATGTGAAATGAAAGTTGCGAGCCGTTTGACGAGATAATAGACTCGCGTATTAAATATTAATGTTGTCAGACCGAGCAAGGAAAAGCTTGATCGTAAAGCGATTTTACCGTTTAGAAGTATAATGAATAGATACAATCCACACCATATATGGAAGTTGTAACTTGTAAGAATTTTTGCCAAACAAAATATACTACACAGTTAAGGAATGTACTTGTTTATACGTTGCTACTTCCCGTTTGACAAGTTATTATTATAACTTTCATAATTTTTATTAATATGTTGTAAAATGTTTGAGATATTCTATAATTATATTAATTTCTTCAGAATAATGAGCGTTCCTATCAATAATGTTTAGAGAATCAATTAAGTAGATACCAACTTTTTTTTAATAAAACTATTGGGCTATTTAGTGTAATAAATCAAATATAACGCATCGAAAATGTGCAATAGTATTTGCATTTGAAACAGACTAACTTTAATTATTCATACATATAGATTCATCCTAAACGCAAAGCAAGATAAATTGGCGAGAACGAAAATACTATGACACTGTTTAAATACAAGTGTGCTACAACGGTCTTTACTTAGTATGGAACGCGAATAGCACCAGTTCTTTGCATAGTTATTTTAGTTACGTTTCAGGGTTAAATAACTTAAGATTCGCTTCGTGTCCTTTCAAGTGATATTTTAAACGTCACGCCTTTAGCAAGATCTACATCTTTATCTTCACAATGTATTCACTATTTGTGCCTACATACACGTTCGTAAGACAATAAGACAAGTCATTAATCCTTTACAATACTGGGAAATCACAAGATACAGCCACATAATTCGCTACACTTATGACGGTTTACGTGTGAATATTTTTATATGCAAGACACATGGTATGACGACATTACCTAGGCAATATTCTGAAGTCTTATGCTAATTTATACATCAATATTATGACCCAAGAAAAGCATATAGAAATACAGCTAAAAAGTTTGTTCAAAGAAATTGAAAAATTATTATATAAGATGTATTTTTATACATAACATCGTTTTAAACAAGCAACAATTGTTCTAACTGTACAACTTTACGACATCCCATATTTTTGCACTCGCTCTCGTAATACACAAAACAACAATAAACGCACGGGGGCGTAAAATATGACTTGTATTATGAAAGATTTAAAATAAGTGGGTTACTCTACAGACTCCTATGAAATCGCTTAAAATTTTTACCGTCCATATAAGTGCATTATTATGATGCAACGAGATGATAAAATTAATGATCCTGTATCATTTAGAGCGCAACGAAGCGGATATGTTACTTATACTTTATCGTAAAAAAAAATTAATAAAAGACAAATATTAACGTTGAGTAATTTTGCAGCAATACACACGACACAACACACACATATATAGATATATAGGTAGATAAAAACGTCGTATAAAAACTGATGACGTAAGATAGCAGCTAACACTCAGACAAAATAATTTACTATTCATTTAGCACATCGCACTGTTCACGGTCTTGACTCTTGAAACAAGTGACTACAGACTACAAACTAAGTAAACGTGGACTACCATCCAATCCTACCCAATTCTTGAGTAATGTTACATGTCTACATCATGTTGCATATTAAAAACTTTGTTAATAGGTATTTTGTCTTTTATACATTAAACGTACACTTTTTACGTAGGTATTTTTTATTTAATATAATAAAATTACAATATTTTCAGACTGCCTGGTAGAAATCACTTCAAGTGATTACGCCGTAAACACTTTTATAGTTACATTTTATTTGAAGGTTTTAACGCTTCTTTGTGTAAAAAATTATATTAATAAATCTACAACGAAGTAATCGTAACCCATATAACAACTAACAGACAGTTTGTCTGTTTGTTTGTCTCTAAAGGCCCTTTATTTTGATATCGCGTCAAGTTATCTTAGGTATACTTTGATAACGCGTTAAGTAAAACGAAACCGTGTTAATCCAGGGTGTTAGCTAACTCCATACCTAATTTTATTAAAATCGCTCGAGTCGTTCTGACGTAAAGAAGTAACAAACATACACACTTACAAACGTTCGACTTCATAGTATTAGTGTAGATTACTACGGAATCCTCGGTAGCCAAGTCCGAGTCTCACTTACGCGGTTCAATTTTCTTTAATACACTAATGTATATCAGAGAAATGTACCGGACAATAAATTCGTGCTTAAGCTGTACAATGTCTTTAAAGGTACATGTTCTAATTGTTTACACGGACCTTCTACAAAACTGCGTTTGCGATAAAACGAAGAAAAATATCCTAATTGTGTCTAATTTAAGTATAATTTTCTTGTAGTGCAAAATACGATATTGAAACAAATAAATTGTAACGACCTTCGATTAACCCTTTACTATTAATGCTAATAATAATATAAAGAATTTAATAGTTTTCATATTTATTACTAAAGGTGATTTTGTTTGCAATCCTTCCATATTATGTTTAAAAACAACTGCGTTGTTTATTTCTATCTAATATACAATCAAATCCTATTGTTTCTTCGTTCAATAGCGTTCTTTTAGAATACTTGATGCAAACACGACTGCAGACCGACATTATTAACATACCTACCAAGGGGTATAAATACTACACTATAATATCTACTTACTTATTGGATATTTTCGTCGTATCTATACATCTACCATAAGTTACTTAGTTTAGGCAATACGCAAGAGTCAAGACGTCTTTTCGTAATTAGCATTAAGAATGAAATGTGATCATTGACGAGAATAGAAATAACGTCAAGTATAATCTTTTAATATTTACCAAGTAAATAAAATTTACTTTAACGTTTTTTACTGACACTTGGTTCTTATTAACACATTCATTTGCGCGGAGGCCATTGTAAGGTGTATGACCTTTTGATATTAAAACAAATAACAGCTACAAATAGAATTAAATAAAATAACAAGCGTAGTTGTAGCATATTTTAAATTTCATTTGTTTCAGTTGTTGATAATTTAATTTTAAAGTATAGTAGAAGTTTAAGGATTAATTTTATTAATGGCATCTAATTCGTTGCTATTTGTTTCAGTGCGGATTGCAATTTAAAAAACATAGCGTTTCCTCGAGTAGAGCTAAAATATATTTCATAGCTTTTTGAAATTCTCAAAGAGCGGCGCGTAATGAACTCCGCTGCGGGCGTGCTTAATAGTTAATACGTATAAAATACTTGTAAACAAAATTGTTGAATTTACCTGCTTGCATTCATTAAAGAAAAAGCTTTATCCCTAATAATCATTAAATAAAATTATATTTATTTCTGAATAAAAAAAATATTTATATCTGAACAAAATAAAAATTATGTATTATTGATTATGGCACAAGCATCGCGTAACGTTAGGAACCACAATACTTACCCATAGCTAAAATTATTACAAGGAAGTCGTTTGTTCAGTATCGACTTACGTACTAAGCTAAACAACTGAGGCCTGAAGTTCACATCTTGGTCGGAAGCAATTGTCATAAGTCCTGTATTGGCTGATTATTGGGACAGAAAGTGCAGTCACGCGGATCGATACAGTCTCAGATGAGATTCACTAGGTCATTGGATAGGAATAATGTTTATTTAAGAGCATTAGATGCGTATTTACCGTTACCTTATGTGTATGTAAAATTATTCATGATCAAAAACATTAGTAACGCATCGCATGAAAGAATAGATAAACTTTATCATTAGCTTATTATAAAGTTAATATTTTTATAATCTGTGACAAGTTGTAGGATTGCAAAAAAAACAATATTATTATCCAACAACACTTTCACCTTTAATCGATTGAGAATATCATACTTTTCTGAAAATAGCGTCTTCGATGTTGCTACATCTTTTAATTTCAAATCTTTCAAACTGCCGTAAATAAAAGATTGGTTATTATGACTTATGATTTATAGCTATTACGTAATGAAGTGACTCAAATATATGAAAGTTTATAAGCTAAGGAAGCGATTGATATATTATTTTAGAGTTCAATCATAATGTGACTTACTGCGTAAACATAATGGTGGAATTGGGTCGGCCTATTGCAACAGTTTTGGCGGAATCCCGTAATAAACAAAACATAGCGAGACAATCTTGGCGCGATTCCAAACTATAGCCGACTTAAAGGGATCGTCCTAGTCGCTCGATACATAAAACCTTTTAAATATATTCTAAACATATTTCCATTAAGTCTCTTTTACGAAATTATTTATATCCACGTCATTAAATTTATTTTAATGGAATGTTAAGTTATGATACGGAATTAGAATGAAATAAACAGAAATAGATATGTGCGTATGACTATAAATAACTTATATAGCGCAGTGATGCTACATTTATAGTGAGTTGTGACTCTAACTGGCCACCCATGAATACTTTTTCTAGACATAATGTATGGTAATACCTTATATTAAGATAGTATTAAAAACTATTGTATTGTTGCCGTGACGTATCGGATTTTGAATATATGAGTAGAAATTTTTTTTATTTTATCTTCTAACTTTTACTTGAGTGTAGTGTGTAATTAGCTACATTATAATTTAATTATGTATAATCTAATTATAATTATGTATGTACTTAGTTCCATTTGTTTGTTTATAAATAACTATAATTGACAGTATAGCATTAATTTTTAGTGACACAACTTATCATCATGTTTACTTTTCCGCATAAAGTTAACTAAAATACCATTTATGCAAAAAAATCTTGAACACACAAGTTACAGTAGTTCAGTGTTTTAATAATAGGAAAATATTGACGGCCATGAGATCACGACGCGGACGTACATTTGAAGATAAAATATAACTGGGTTTTAAAACAGTTAGTACATTTTATCAGTTATTCCACTTTGTAAAATTCTCAGCGAGCACACGTGCCGAGCCCTCTTCCCCCACATAAATGTATCTATCACATACATATCATAGCTTATAGAGAAACATCCGGCTTATCAACAGCATCGCAATTGAAGGACACGGGTGTTGTAAGCAGTAATCATACAAAACTATTTCTCCTTGCAGCTTTGTAATCTGCACGTGATTTTAGAATCTTACAGCAAGATAACCAAAATATTCTAAAGCAGCAACCTAGGGCCCGTGGCCAGGTGTTTATAAAATGTATACTATGTATGTAACTGATAGTTCTAACCTGTAGTTCTAACTGATATTAGGAACAAACTTTTCAGCTTTAAGTATTCTAATCCATATGATTAATTTACTAATACTTCTGTCGACTTCTGTCATGCCTTTAAGTAAATGACAAGTGAAAAACATTTCTTGATCTCATTTATACTTAAAACATTGCCTGATATTTGTTGCAAATGACAATATGCATGTTACATTCTAACCAAAAACAAAATTCTTACAAAAACATCTAAAATTGTCTGCATGACCGAATTAGACGCGTTAAAGGGAACGACAATTACACAATTTTCCGGTCGACGCTCAACTTTACATGGTTATCTACTGAAAACGATCGAAAGTATAATAATAATTAAAGTCACGTAACAAATTACACAGTCGGAACGCGTTTGAGTTACGTGAACTAAGGTTGTCTGCTGCACACAAAATGTCTCATGATGTTTTTCAAACTAATCAAATCATTAATGAGACATGCTTTTGCTATTAAGTAAGCTGCAATTGAATTGAAGTACGTACTTTATTTTCTTTCTTCGATAGTATAACTGTTTTTTGCGACTACGTAATAATAGACTACATACACGGAACGCGTACGCAGAACGCAACCTTCAAATAGTAGATAAAATAAAAACTTTATTGTTCTTCAGACCGAGGATCTACGAACGTTTAATTAATAAAATATTTTAAAATCGGCATACATCAAAACATGTTATAGACAGTTTCACTACAAAGAATGACCCAGCATAGGGCTCGCCGTTGCAATTCAATTAACAATTACAGATTAATTTTGGCAGATTCATCGAAAGGCTGCTTTAAATTGCAATCAATATGTTACCCATTCCTTCGATCTTGATTCGTCTGTGGATTTTAACAATTTATGATAAAAATATGCCCGAGAACATAAGCTTAGCCCTAACTAAAGATCCGTATTAATAGACACTGTTTAACAGTGACAAGAAAATTACCGAGTTACTAGAACGTCTGTATACAGCAATTAACATAAAGACATGTACATATTTAAATAAACGTTACTTACAATGCACTCATGTCGTTGATAGACATATTTTATTCGTTTTCTAGGTAACAAATTACAAGTAGCTCAGGACCTGTTCTGTATGTTCACCTGTACAATTTACTCTATATAAAAACCGGTCTGTGGTTACAAAAGCAGAAAAAGCAGCCATACTTTCGGCTCTTTAAGCCGCACAACTACTTATTGATAATCAAATGTCATGGTTATGCAAGTGTAAAATGATACATCCAGCTTAAATTGTTTAAACTACAAAAATAAAGAATTGACTGACTGGAGAACAGAGAATGTATTTATTATATACGATATGATTAGAACATTCTAGTTTAGTAATTAAATAAGAGTGCCCTAGACTAGAGCAAACGTTATGCTTCATTTTTCAATAAGGAAAGTTCGATAACTATAAGAAACTTAGTATACATACTATACTATTAATTTTAATGTATGGACCTAACCAAAGCGACTTCACATTAAAACTTTGTCACTAAAACACACTGCTATTTCAGGTTACGCTATTTTCATTTTAGTGCAGGCAACTCACTAACAGTCTTCTATAAATATTTAAACTTTATTAACGACTCGATGGTCTATAACATTTATAAATATGTTTGTTACATACATTTATGAGTGACCTAATAAATAAGCATAATATTCAAAATTCAATTTCACTCTTTCTTTTACAAGCAAAGACTATTATATTTTAATACTAAATTCTATATTTTTATTACTGTAAAGTTTTAATTTGCAGACATACTAATTTTAGTTATTAATTATCACGTTTCTGTTTAATTTCTGCTATAGGTGCCTACATTTTATTTACAAACCAATCAATGTATGTATGAATAGAAGTACTGTGTTGACAGCTGATAAAACATCAACAAACATTGCAACTCCAACGGGAATGTCATTCTCAGTGGTGGATATCCGTTGAAACCTGCTGTGGGCGACCATTCATATTGTTTTCTTATACCGCCACTCCATTTACGTAATACTAGTATGCCGTGTCATGTAGGCTTTTAGGCCAATGAATGCTACGTGTAATTGGGGTTTCTATTTGGGTCAATAAAACTTTATTTCAATGTTAATGATGCATGAAACCAATCCAATGTTTCCGAACCCAACTTAAGGTTGTATGATATGATTCGTATTCTTGTCGTTATTGTGAACTAATTTAATCCTGCTTTTACAACTGACAATAATGTTATTCTTATTAGATCTAAAAGTCCTCTGCGGTTTAGCATAGGAACCTCTAGATATACATTTTGTTTGAAACGTGGTGGTCATTCGCAAATGGCAACGGCCGACTCTAACATTGTTATCAAAATGTTTGCAAGTTTGCGCGTCAGTTTCGCCTTCATCGGCGGGGTCAACGTTTCTGAGCTAGTCAACAAATCCATCGACAAGAATAACCCGTTACACTGCATCGGTTTCCAGCGGATTTCACTCACAAGTGACGCCTGCTAGACCATTTAATACCTCGCGTACGGTTAGGTAAGTCCACGCGCTAATGTGGAAAAATTTATTAAAATTATTATTAATTAACTTCCTTAGTTCTAGCCTTTAAAGTCATAGTGTTCATTTTGTTTAAGTATTTGATGAAACATTAATTTTGTTATTGCTTACGGCTATTTATTATCTAAACAAGATACCAGTGATATGTAATTGCAAATGAGAAATATTTTCAACCTTTCAATAAAGGTGGACCTAGTGGTCATATCGGACAAACCTAAAGAGAACTACTCACTAAATCTTGAGATAATTTCGTCATTGTCAAATATCAACGATAATTCTAGAAATATCAGCGATAAAAGTTATATTCCTGACTTTTGAGACAACAGTAAATTTAAACGATTTGTTGTCTTAAATTGAGAACGTCTATTGTCTCATTTTCGTGATAACTATTTTTAATTAAATTGGGTATTTTTCGACCTAAAAATAATGAAATGTAAAGAAATAAGAACATAAGTAGAAAATGATAAGTCTAAGGTGAACCTGTACTACATGAAAAATGTTGCTATTACTTAAAATATAGAGTCGTACTTTATCCGTCTGCTGCATCAACAACCATATCAAGTAACCAGAAAAATTCGCGTATTTAATTAATTATAAGTTAAGAAACCAAGGATACGCTTTATTAACTTTAAATGAATTAATAGCGATGGTTACTTTTTGCGTGTCGATCGTCGAAGCTAGATATAGTGAAAGGTAAGTAACTTTTTATTGCAATTCGTTTCAGCCGCGATCATTTCATTATTATATTTACAAACAGGAAAGTTACTAAATGAATAATTATTGCGTGAATTGTAGACATTTAATTATTTACTCTTCATCGAGAAGGTTACACTTGTAATTGAGTTAGGGTAAGCCTAAAGAAAACTTATGTTGTCAGTGCAGTTAATACTTAACAAGATAAAAATATACAACATGATATTCTTATTATGTGAGTAACGTTACTCTCAACAAATAGGTACTTACTCATAACGGTTTCAGAACGTAATGATATTGGAAATAAGTATAGAGAAATTTTACACACTTCGTGATCTATTGCGGCATTGATTTACCTTAAACAAATTTATAAGGAAACTTATAACAAGTATGTTACTAAAAATATGTCTTTCATAGACATACCATAGTAACATATAAATGGTCCTCTAAATTGTATTATTTACACCTGCACTAGCATACCATAAAATAAGACAATAACATCCATTATTAGTTGAGTAACGGATTTAATGCCTTCGGTGGAATCTCATCAGATATTAAACAACCAGTTTAAGGAATTCAAAGGTATTCAAGTTTTAGTTGTTTACGTTTGATCAGTTGCTTTTGGATACATTTTAATTACAAGCATTTCAGCGTTAATATACCTTATAATAAATTGGTTTAAGATTTTCTGTTTATAAGTTATTAAGTTCGCAGAAACATTTTTAATTCTATATTCTATAGGAGAAAAGATAGCTTTTAAATAATTTATGATCTATTTATAATTTTAAGTTTATGGCAGTTTCCTGATTATAGATACTGGCGAAAGCAATAAAACCGTTTACTACTTTCCGCGTGCAAACTTAACATTAAATCTCGTATCTAATTACTACACAACGGGAAGTAGAAGAAAACTAAAGGAAATGAATTATGACACCACTCAAAAAAAACAGGTATGAATGTAAACCGTTCACATGTCGTGTTGCGGATCGTGTGGGAATTTCGTTTCGATCGTTCGACACTTCACTGGCATAGATCACATTTTCCTTCAAAATGCGGTATGCGGTTAACCTTAGTGACGGAAAGCCATTGATTTTTAGATGCAAGTGACGTCACAATCGCGACAGAGTGGCGCAAACGGCGCGCGCCGGCCGCGTCTCACCGGCGACTGGCGACTGATTCGCTGGCGAGTGGCGAACAGCGGCTGCTCTGGCGGGTTCCCGAGAACCGACTGTTAAGCCGGCTTACACCACGGACTATGCAAGTCAATGGGGAAAACCCATACCATTTGGTCATTTTATGCCCGGACACTTCTACAATCTAATTTGCCTTCAGTAATGGACTTTAAAGGCTCTGCTCCCTCCATTTAAGGCATTATATTGTGTTATGTATTGCCATTGCAAAAAAATGATGGTTTTGTTCATATTTTTTTACGCTTACAGGCGTTTTAAAACAAGATGAATATGTTTTAATATCATGTTGTAAAAAAAATTAATATTATACGATTATGTAAACTCAGGAGGGACTTGTTAAACATATTTAGATAGTATTACAATCTGGATAACTGAATGACTAATTATTATATGAAGTTAAATGTTACGAACTTCGGGACTTGTAGTTCTAGCTCAGCATGAAGTGGAAGTATCGCTTTAAATGTTGTCTAGCGAGTCTCGAGTCTCGAGTCGCGAGTCGACTTGGAGAGGAAATGTCAGTTGCCACGCGGTCGCTTCTGACCTTTGCATCGATTTATGCACATTCTATATTGACTTGGGACCAAGAGGTGACATATGCATGTCCACGAGTTATACGTAATATACCTACACTTTTAATGTCAAGAATTGATAAAAAATTTGCGACCAGCCCTGGCTTTGCACGCACATATTATGCATATATTATATATATAAACCTTCCTCGTAAATCACTCTATCTTATAAAAAATCGCATAAGAATCGGTTGTTTATATTAAAATTTAAGCATACATAGGGATATAGATAGGGACAGAGAAAGCGACTTTATACAAAGTAATAAAGATGTTGTGGGTTATTTGTTATAACCAAGTGACATGGTACTTTGACGTCTAACAGGCTGTGTGTGTCACCGATATTAAATCGCGGATCAGCGTCGAATTAAAAAAAATTGCAAAAAACATCCGAGAGTGACATTGTATAGAGATGAGATTAATATTGCGAGAGAGATATGATTAATATTACGCGCTTATTTGAGTCTGTACTTGAAAACAGGAAGACACAATGTAATAGTTGTCTAATAAATATTTTTCTACACAAGCAAAAAAATTGCTAGTGAAATCGCAGAGCTTTTTCATTATATATTAAAAAGTAATTAATTTAAAGGGTGCATTATATCGCATGTATGTTATCATCATCATCATTACACACTTACACAGTATAAAGCAAAATTTTTGTCTGCCCCTATGTATGCTTATTTTTTTTAAACGACGTGGAAATAAATATAGAGTAATTAAAATGCATCCAAAAGCAACTGATCAAACGTAAACAACTAAAACTTGAATACCTTTGAATTCCTTAAACTGGTTGTTTAATATCTGATGAGATTCCACCGATGGCATTAAATCCGTTACTCAACTAATAATGGATGTTATTGTCTTCTTTTATGGTATGCTAGTGCAGGTGTAAATAATTTAATATTTAGAGGACCATTTGTATGATATGGTACGTCTATGAAAGACATATAAGTAAAATACGATTTATAAGTTTCCTTATAAATTTATTTAAGGTAAATCAATGCCGCAATAGATCATACACGAAGTATGTAAAATTTCTCTATACTTATTTCCAATGCATTTCAGCAGTGGATATTTTCACAATGTTTGAATAAAACAGTTCAGTAAAACTAAAGAAAAATTTAAATTTTCAAAATTGATCATCAATATTATAGAACGTCAAAAGAATTATATGTATGTTAACTTACTGTATAAATAAATTTTTAAGATATGCGAATGGGCTTCTAAAATTTTTATCGGAACTTGAACTTTATGTTTAAGGCAATATTTACTTGCATTGTTATTGCTCTTACATTTTCGTAGGCGTTATAAACTGAAACCATTTATGAATAAGAAGACTATATTTACAGTCTTATATGAGAAGTTAATTTTATCCAAAAATAGAAAACGTTCGTGTCATTTTTCTTGCATAGTAACTAATTAAATATTTTTTTCACACGTTACAAAACTACTCCTGCTGCATCGATACAAATACATAGTTTATTAGGCTAAAGACATCTAAGCAAAATTTCGACAGAAATACCTTTAACTTCCGCACTGAGGATAAATATGTAATTTCGTTATCTACTCCACTTAGCCTACACTCTGGGTTTAAGAGTTCCTAGTATATAATATAATAACAATTATATCTAACTAGCGGACCTAACAGACTTCGTTCGTTATATATTATACTAGCTGTGCCTCGTGGTGTTACCCGCGTAGTTCTCGTTCCCGGAGGAATACCGGTATATAAAATATCCTATCTTTTAAGTTGGATCAAACTGCACACGGTGTGCCAGTTTAATTTAAAATCGGTTTACTAGTTTAGGAGTCAATCACTGGCAAACAACGTGACCCGAAAATTATTTATATTAAGAAAATTGTATATAATGCACTTACTTAGTAAGGGGAAGCGACTGGACGTGTGTTTGACCACTGGCGTGCTCGTCGCGCTGATGTCACTTTGAGAGCTGTGAAGACTGCTCTTACCGCTGACGTTCGCCGAGCCCAAGTCCATACGCATTCGCATGTGACGACTGAAAATAATCAATTATTTAGTTTTTTACAAAAGGTTTACACAGTTAAAAATCAGTCCGTATATTCAGATTCAATTTAAAAAGTCTAGCAGTCTACTAATGCAATTATTGTTCTCAAGAGTAATAGTCGAAACGCCATCTGTCGGTGTAATATAAACATATTACATTCATTCGATTTATAGTAATAGACTTCTTATACAAAATGCGAAAACAAAGCTGTAAATACAAACAATATAAATAGGTAAAGGAATATCACACTAATATTTAAATATTCAGAAATAGAAATTTGTTTTTCTCAATGTAATTTATATGAACAATAGTTATGAAGTTATTCAAGAAGTATTCTTGATAATATTATTGAATACGCTCACAGTTTACATGTTTTGCTGAATCTGAACATATAATTATAAAAATAATAAATTTACCTCTTAGGTTTTGTATTTGAACTAGTTGACTTGGAGCTTAGCATTCTGGCCACGCTACATGAGGTTTGAGAACGTTGCAAAGAGAATGAACAATCAACCTTTGATTTGATGTCTTTATAAGATTTTATTTTGTATTCATTTTTTATATCGATAACATTCTTCTTTAAAAAGCTCTCCCTCCTCTCTGGCTTTTTCACTGACTTGGGGCTGCTCTGCACGCTATTGTCTACATCATTCTTTCTACTCTGGAGCATTGTCTTTAATTTACTTGGTACGTCGCGTTTGGGCATTTTATATTTCTTTAAAGTAAAGCTCCTCTTTTCTTCCTTATTTTTATCACCGCACTTTATACTTTTTTCGCTATTAAGGGAATTTCTCTTACTTGTATTTTTAGGCGTTTCATCATTATCTAAAATACATAGAACCGAAGATTTATGCTCTGCAGTATTTTCCAATGGGGAAAAATACATATTTTCCAACTCCATGTTCTTTTGACTACAGTCTGAACGAGTTGACACCGTGGACGCAGGAGACATATCATTGATCACATGTAGAAATACAGGTGAAGCTCGGTGATTTTCAAAGTCTGTATATACCCCACTCGACTCCATACATGAATCTTCACTTCTGTTTACCATTAGTGGTGGATTAGCTTTTTTATTCTTCCCTCCGTATAAAGCACCGTCGATAACTTGAGCACGCCTGTCACCGCGTTGCATATGTTCATCCAAACCATCAGCGTCGCTTTCCGTAAAAAAGTCCGAATCGGTCATAGGATCTACTCTTCTGGGTACAGGAACATTCTGCCAATCCATGTCTATAGCATCTTCACGGGGACCTAAGTTATGTTCAGCACTTCTACTTACAGGCCTTGACATTTCACCGTCACCTTGATAACCATCTAAGCTGGTGATGCTAGTTATACTAGTAATGAAACTATTAGACACCTTTGATGTTTCCATTGATTTTGGATAATCATTACTCTTACTGTCTGAATACGTTTGGGAATCATGCAATGTTGACGCTGAAAATTGTGAATAAGTGCTTATTTCACCGTTTAAGTCTGAATTGTCTAAAGGCAAATCTTCTGGGGATGGTGTTTGTTCGATTCGATTTGTAATTATAGGCAACCCATGTTTACCGTCTAATGGAATTTCTAAATTTACAGTAGTATCAGCCATAGAACTTGCTGGCTCTAGAATACTGCCATGTATAGATGGCAAAAATTCATTTTCATCATCAATATTAGGTATTGAGTCTTCTTGGCACGACTCTGGTTTTTGTGATGAAAAACCGGTCTGTTTTTGTATTTCACTTGTAGACTTTTCGAAAAAGTTATCGGAATATGATATACACTCTCTACCTTCGCTAGAATTGATATCAAGTGCATCTATAGAGGCGATTGGGGCAAACGGCTCATTTGTATTATTTTTCTGTTTAATTTTTATTTTATTTTCGAAACCGTCGTTTTGTATTGTCGATGCAGCCGAATTTGTTTCAGTCTTATCAGTTGAAGGTGTATCGCCGTTATCTGGAGAATCTTTGTATTCATTATGATCACAAAATATTGGCAGGCTCTCTACAGTTGGAGAAAACGCATTTTCTAAGTAACAAATATCATCCATCTGGTCTGGAGTTAAAATGCCTAAACTATCATCCAAAGAGTTTTCTTCGTTATTCCTATTCATAGAATTATCGTTCGGACTTAAATTCGTTTCGACATTTCGTGAATACATATGTGACTTTAACTGTAGGCAAAGATCGGATCTTGATTCTGAATTAAAACTTTTCTTAGGAAAGCAATTAAAATCCTTTTCACAAGAATATTCAAATTCTTTCATTGGTTTATTATCAAAATGTAAAACGTTAGGCAGTCTGTCATGTACAGAATCAACATTAGAACTTCGACTAGGGAAACAGGAGCCTAATTCAATAGTTTGATTATGTTCTGCACGTTTACTTCTCTCGAAATCAAGACTATCTTTAGATGACGATGAAGGATTATGGACATCAAATAATAAACTGTAGGGCCCTGATTCATCCCCTTCTTTGTCTTCAACCAGCTGCTGTGTTATATCGTTGATGATACCCTTTGTTTTCTTATCTACATTGCGATCTTGCTTTTTCGTTATTTCATTTAACTTTTCACGTAAATCTAGGATCCTCGGATTTCTATCTACAACTTTCTCCATACTTAAATTAAGTTTTGGTATTAAGGTAGTGTATGGTTTATAGTACAAATTTTCCCTTATTTCATTTTTAATCGTTTGGTTATCTTGTTTTGCTGTTGAATATGAATGTTTGAATTCAGCTGAATGTAAGCTTCTTAATTTAGAATGTTCATTTGGATACGCTATTCGTATGTCTAATGATCTTGACTTCGCATTTCTGTCGACAGGAATCTGAAAAATAAAACATTTGAATAAGTTAAAGTTGTAATAATTTGTAGTATATTGTATTTTTAAATCTACGATTTTACGTCTATTGTTTAGTATAGGTAATGTTTTAAAGTGCCTGTCGGCCGGTTCCTGTCTCGTCATTATTACGGTTCAATGAATCGTTATGCAGGGTGATTCTATTATAGAGTTCTATAAAATTACATATCCAGAGAAATACAAACAACAGTAAACACATACGTACAAGCAAATGAAATATCTGTATCATGATAATTATTATTGTAAATATGAACAACGTAGTATGTATTTACGTTTTTCCTAGTAAAAGAAACTATTAAGTTCTATATAAATGTCAGAGATAAATATCAGAGCGCGAAGTCACGAATAGTCATAACATCGGAAATATCCAAACGTTTTTCAAGAGGAGAATGTAACAAATAATAACGCTTGATAGTTCGACAGTCTTCCATTACGGCCAGTGGCGGTGGCTTATTTGTGCTCATTAGTAGTTACATAATATATATAATTCGCACAACACGATTTCGTTAAATATCCATAGCAAACTTACAATGAAGATACTTAATACTTAAAGGCAAAAAACCCAGATATTATACCCAGATATCGACTGTACATTTAAGGAAGAAATAACAAAAAAATAAGGAAGCATTGCCCATCGTTTGGAAAACTTCGTTCAATGCCAAATAAAGGTATCTTTGGAAGCGAAACGTGTTATCGTATTGTATTGTTTCTTCATGTTCAATGCCATACTATTAAATATATATAACACTGCCTAATTCCAAACAATATAATAAATAATCCAAAATTAGGTACCTATTTGGTAGAATGAAATACATTTTTAAGGGCCACTTTTGTCAGTTACTTAATGTACTCTAATCGTCCATAACATCAAAATAGATCTTATTACGTTTCTTTAACCTGATGTAAACCATTTAGTCAATTAGAGTGAAGGTCGAAAGCAGGTATTTAAGCGATTAGCGTGATACCACGTAACTTTTAACGTTCTAATATTAATTAGAAATAGATTCACAACACAGTAACAGACTGATCGATGATGTACTCGTAGGTATATTAGGAAATTGCTGTTTTCTACTTTTTAAAAGTAGTTAAACTATCTACAAGTATAACGGTTAATAAAGTATATATATATATATATATAAATACCATATATACTATATCCCATTATAGTATCCTTTATTTGTTTTGTTACTTGTGTTCATTAGTTTCAATTACCTACAAGGATCGGTCATTTTCGCATTAGTTAATGCATTTCCATGGCTTCTACTCCCTCATCTACCCTGCTTAACCATATTTACCCTACTTTGTAAACAACATAAAAATGAGTAATAATTATTAGTTTTTATGTAAGGATACTGATTTATAAATTTGTATATATTCTCTACCCCATTGGAATTAGAAAAAGTTAAGAAATAACAAACCAGTACAATTTATTCCAGCGATATTAAATACCCGTTCTGTTCAATTAAAATAAGGTTTCAAAGTAAATATGTTCGTGTTCACATCCATCTTGTATTTACGTAATGGCAATAGTAACAGATACCATTTATATTGCACATAATAAAATTAATTACGCGGAAATTAAAATCACGATTCACGTTTTTATGATCCGCCTTTTATGTATTAAAAATAAACCATAACTCATTGATATTTAAAGTGTTTAATTTATATTTAAAAACCAGAGAAACACGATCTTAATTTATTAAAAAAATAACGTCGATTGCATAAAACAGTCATTTTAATGGTAAATTAACCAACAGTTTAAAATGTAAGTAAGCAATATGTTTTGCGCGCTCTTATCGCAACGCTTACAGTTACCACAACTGATAAGATACCTGTACTTTGTATACTTATCTGTATTTTAACGTCTTCACGCCTTTAAAATACTAGGCATTTTGTAATTGTGATTAGGTATAGAATCTCTATGCCTAATCGCATGGCATCGTTGTGACGACATTAAGTTTCTTATTTAAAATATTTATATCAATACCTCGCTAACCACGTAACACTAATAAATTAAGTTAAAGGGCAGAAACAAGCTAATCTTTGAAACTAACGGTTGGGTTTAAAAAAATCATATAATAGCCACATGCATTCAAACATACTATAAAGTCTTATTAGGAAGAAACCCCAGGATAAAAGAACAATCGTCGTGCTTCAAAATCACGATATATTTATTTGAGGTAGCTAAACATATGTTAATTAGCAAATGTTACAAATATTATGAGAAAATAATGCAAATATCCAATAGGAATATTTAAGAGCATTAAATATTAATGAGATATCTACGAGATAAAAACCAATTTATTACGATTGACCTCCAAGTGGCGTCTGTACATAATTATACGAAAAAGACACATAAAAATATCAACTTAAAGAGAAATAAAATATGTATTGAGTATAATTTTTAAGAACAATTTTACATTTTACAATCCATTATGACATATTCCATATAGTTTCATCATTGTATAAAGGGAATAAAAACTATTATGGTCAAAATAAGAAAATAACAGCAAGATTAGCGACCTTATGCTACAAAGTGATTTCTTTCATGCAATCTACATTATTATATTGAGAAATGTCCTAGTTTAAAAAATTGGAACTAAGAACTAAAAATATCAACGACTTTGTTAACATAATATCAATGTCCTTTACCGTCTCGTTTATAGGTAACGTCAGTCACTATTATCTAAATCTAAACATTCCATCTAAAATGCCAAAGATACAAGAGCAAGCAAGTATCGAGGTAACGTAATAAAGTGTATAAATTTTTAGATATATTTAAAATTGGGAAGAAAATACAAATTAATTGAATATTTTTAACAATTCATTTGTTAAATTATTAATTTAACAATTCATTTGTCAAATTCTCTTCTAAAATCTACGACTAAATATACATACCCCGAATCACAAATAGGGCCATTACCAATTGTAATATTTTCCGGTTATTTCTAAAGGACGTCTTAATAAACTACAAGTCAATCACTTAAAGATCGCAATGTCAATGCATAATGGCTGATGCATGATATATAATGACACACATACTTTAGGTACTACGACAACCAACTTAATTTATATTCTAACAAGATTCTAACCAACAAAGCATTACCATCTTAGCATTTATCCTTATAAGGAAGTAATCTGTCGATCTTGTTTACTTTTTGTGTGTGTCTTACAGGTGTTCTTGCAACTTAATACAATAGTATTTTGTATCGCAGCTTGTTATATTTTGTGATAAAAAAAAATTGTTTAAAAAGTTTACAAAGGCCGTGAAAATATGACCTATTCGGTGTAATAATCGTATTTTACACTTTCTACAATAAATTGAAATTTTTTAGAGTAAATGACAATTTATGTATAAATATAGTCGAAGGGCAAGGGATGTTACCGTTTATTCCATGGCCTACAGACTACAGTATACATCTTACCTCGACTTCATAATTCACGATGATGTAATAATAGCCGACGATGTAAATAACATCATTAATTCAACTTCGTAGTTCAATCTACGACGACTAATCCGGACTTGTTTACGTAGAAAAAACAAATTTTGATAACAATTTCATAAAATAAAGAACATTTTTACTAAATGTACCTAGTATTGTTTTATCTACAAAAACATTGCTTCCATATCTGATGTACTAGATACTAAACAAAAATAATTGCCGTGCGTGAGAACATTTAATTAGCGAATGAGTTCAAGAAGTTATCTATACAAAGTGGGAGTCTCGAGAATTGAGCATGCAGCATCGTGCGAAAGTAACTGGCACTTATAACGAATCTGGGATACAATGAGCAGAATGAAAACAAGCGGCAAATTTGCTTGATGAAGACAAAGACCTGTACAGAATTATACCGTATCAGATCTACTTATGTTCTATAGTAAATTTCCGCGTACCACAGCGCACGTTTCTTTAAGTATATAATGACGTTGGTTTGATAAGCGGATATTTATTACTTAAGCCAAAATCCAATATATAAATAATAAATAGGAAAATTATTAGGCACGTGAATTTAAAAGTGATGGGTAAAAAATTATTTACTAATATAAGTAAATAATTATTAAAGATATTTTGATCCCCGGTGTTACCCGTGTACATCTTAGAACCTAGTCCTTTGAATCCTGCTATTCTATATTCTTAAGTTATAAATATTTATAAATCCGACTTTATCTGAAAGCCCGATGGTATAGTAAATACTATCGTATGTACTTTGAATAAAATGCTCTTGCAATAGTAAAATAAAATAGAAAAGCGGCTTTTCAAACCATTAGAAACTTCTAATACATTAGTAATGGTAAGTTCATTCAATGAAAAACAAAGAGAAAAGAAGTTAGTATTTCAATGTAAAGTCATTCTAACATGTACCAACAAAAAAATCAAATATAAGCGGAGTACAAATAAGTAAACGCTATGTCAGGGTACACTTATATAGGTACTTGGTAAACATAGTATAAGAAAAAGAGAAACTTTAATATTATATAATGTTATTTTCTCAACGACATAAACATTAAAGATGCAATGTCATTTTTTGTAAGTGTTGGTCTTTCTTGAGAAAGAGAATTTAGAAAAAAATTGATAACCTTTCATTATTCATTACCAGTATATAATTACGGCAGTTGGGAGGCACATGTCACTATGATTATATGAAGTAGGTACCTATCGGATAGACCACGGTTAAAATCATGAAAATCACAAATGTTTTTTCTTTATCAAATTGAACTTTAATTACAGAAAAAAATATAAATTCTAACTAAAAGAAATATACTTACATTAAAGTAAATTAATTTTAAACGATGCCGCGATGATGAGATAATGAAAAAGAATATAAAATCTACATGGCTGATGAGCATGAAAGATATTATATAAGCACGTATTTCAAAATTCTTACGTAGAAATTACTTAATTTTTGTAAACCTATTTCAGTAGACTTTGTTTAAGTCGTTAGCTAAATTTTCATCCTGCTTTATATAACGGATTTGTTGTGTAAAATCCCCACGAGTTCCTGCTACTGACAGGCTGTAATGTAATCTACACCAATTATCGATTTCGACAAGTTAACCTTATTATTTTCTACTTACTGCCTAATTGCAAAAGTAATAGATATAGGATAATTCTAATAATAAGTAAAGGATATTTGTATTACGAGTATATGGTCAAATTTTTCTAAAAAATTAAGGATTTCACGGAATTTGTAATATACATATTTATACATATATATATATATATTTTTTTTTAAATTTGTAAATAAGTGCAAATGTTAAAGGAGGACGTCCAACTCGACTCACCACTTCATGGAATAATTTGATGCTTTATAATAAGTTTACCTTTAAAATGTTTCTTTTTTAACAACTGTTCATTGCGTGAAAAAACTTGCAATTAAAATATTTCTACGCTTTCTGAATTATTTTTCGCATAAAACAAATATTGCGCAATTGTTGTGGGCAAAGCCTAGTCGAAAACTAAGCCGACTTTACGTCTCCTTAAAAACCTTGCATTTATTTTTTATCCAGTACACTGAATTTATTTTATACGAATGCATGTCTCACTTGATAACTGGTTTTTGAACCTGCTCAACGCGTTCGTATTCGCGTTCGTTCCAACAAAGATTATATATTTTTTACTCCAAAAAACCATATAAAGCTCAAAATAGTTTTACTTATTTTTAGTAACTTAAAAATAACGCAACTATTTACGTTCAATTGTAAATATCAAGAATGTACTTTATTCTGATGCAATTTTAGATTTTCGTTAGTAGCATGTTATGATGCTATACATTACTATCAAGTCATATAGGTAGTGAATAACTCTAGAAAGAATAAAGGAACTGAAAATGAAAAAAAAATCTTCAGCGAATATTGCTCGCTTGCTATTGTGCTGAAAATTGGCGCATTAAAGTCATTAATTTCATTTTATACTGCTTTCAAACCGTACGCAACAACACAATAGAACGTTGTACATAATAGCTCGCTAGTGCAAAAATATATTATAACTGACAACAATTAATAAGAGCTACTGAAATATATGTATGTATGTGTTTCTGGTTGGGTCACTTAGAAATGTTAGAAAAAATTAAATTACTATAGTCATTAGACATCAGAAGTTTTAATATATACGTTAATGTTTTTGTGCTAAATGAGTTTTACCTACATTTCTTGTTAAAGTCAACAACTCAGAGAAGAAACCAATTCGTGAAAGATAAAACTATAGGTATAATCTGGGATAGATAAAATACCGTGTGAAATTAAAGCAAAATTTGGCAATATAAATTATGAGGTAACTTAAATGTCGAAAACATAAAATATGTTCCTAATTAACTATCTGAGTCTGGATAAGTGCGTGTCGGACTCGCACACGAAAGGTCATGTCATTATGTATAACAAAGGTACTTACAAAATATTATTGTATGTCAAGCGTCTACCTGTTAGCAATATCGAGCCAGAATTAACAGAAAATAACGTGTGTTGAACCCGTTTTTAATATTTTTTGAAAAGGCAACATTAAAGATATGACCTGTCAAATTCTACTATCTATCATGGTTCATAAAATGGCCTGGTGATGTGACGGAAGGACGGAAAACGAAAACTTTGTAATATAGTTCCTTTGGTTCCGTAGTCCCTTCGGGTACGGAACCCTGCAGATGGTATACCAATTGCAAACTACTAAATAAAACTTGTTTAAGGAAGTTGTCACTACCAGTTTTTATCAGTCATCAGAAGACTAATGGACGTCAAAATATATA
>JADANM010003811.1:3764425-3809845 GCA_026213755.1 Eurema hecabe | reverse complement strand
AAGAGACTACTGTGTAAGATTTAATATTTAATATTTTGTCATCAAACATTTTGATTTAAGACTTTTAATGTTACATAATATGTTTTTCAGGTCAAAAAATGATAGTAATAAAGATGTTGACATTAATTTATCTGGAGATATAGATACCAATGATTCTGATAGTGCTGAAGCACCACAAGAGACTGTCAAGCCAGTTGATGTAGGAGGTACATAATGATATAGCAAATAAAATATATTAATTATTATGATACTATATTTTTTATATGTCTCACAAAATATTTAATTTTGTAGTAAAATCGTCAAATCTCCAGTTCACTGTCTCCATCCGTGGTTCCCTGCAAGTAATACTAAACCGCTTTATGTATAATCTGCAGTCTACACAGAGCTCGGGTGTCAAAAAATGGCGGTGTATAGACTACCGCAATAATCGGTGTATGGCATTCCTAGTTACTAAGGGGAATATTGTGTTAAACAGGTATACACTTTATAACAATTAGTTCATATTTTAAACCTCAGTTACAATTAATGGAATAAAATAAGAATGGTATATTGTGTGCTACTCCTTTCTGCATGTTTTTAAGATGTATATTTTCACATACATTCTACATCAATGCTTATATTATTTCATACATTCATAATATTTATTTCGTCTAAATTTTACGTCTATTATAAGGGTTTTTAAACTATTTTATTTAAAACCTTTGAAGATATGCTTAGATTAGCTTTACACTTTCAGAGGTAATCCACATTGTCACTCTTTCCATGATAAGAAAATTCTGGCAAAAATTGAAAAGAATTCTGTGTATTCTGCTTTGTATGAACTTGAAGCTCATCAAGAAAAGGAAAGGCAAAAGCAAAATGAAGAAGAGGTAGACCCGTCAGTCACGTATATCTCCACTGAAGCTAGCGGGGACTTACCGGACTTATCAGAAGAGTCTAAAACTAATTAATAAATTAATATATATTTTATATAATAAACTATATCTTAAGGCAAATGGTGTTCTTTTAAATTCCACAATATTTTGATTTTTTTCCTTACCCGGAAATCCCGTAAAAAGTATTGTATTTAAAGCAATTTAAAAGGAGTTTTGGCGGGAATCTTACGGCTTCTATTTGTAATCTCGATTAAATATTCCTTTTTTGGTGCATTAAGTGATTTAATGTTTGATTGTGATAGTGAATCATGCAGTAGACTAGCTAATAAGTGTCCAAGAAATGAAGAATTCATTTGAGAGCGCATAGTAGCGCCGTTCCGGTTGCTCCAAGATTCGTCGAGGTTCTTCGTAAAGTTCACTATCACTTAACGAAGGGCAGAACGAAACGACTGACTGACTCGACTAAAGACGACTTGATGACGATTTTACTTGACTCATATCGACTTTTATCTTGACCACGTTGCCTCTTACATTGACATTGGCAAAAAGCTAGACGCTAATGCCATAATATAAGAAAGAAAAGAAAGCAATTTAAAAAAAAAGAATTGCTAAGCAGTTAGTTAGTCTTTCAAACGTAGTGATTACATTCTCTTTGTTAGTCTTAATTTACCCCTGTATCGCGCATGTATGGCGACAGTTTGTCATTTCTAGGCAGAATGCGAGTAGCAAGACGGTCTTACCTAGTTTGAACATATTATTAACTTTTTGATTACATACGTAAATATAAGTTCTTAATTTGTGGTACGTACAAACTACAAACTCGTACTTAGCCGTTTTCCATATCATACAACTACTCTAATATTATTAAGCTGAAAAGTTTGTTTGAACTTACTAATCTAATGAAGTAGATATGATCTTAGCCTATCCATCATAAAAGTCTTCACTCTTTAGTCTTCACGTTGCGAGTTTTTTTTAAATATAATATGAAGAGGGGAGACGAGCTGGGCGCACTCCTGATGGTAAGTGTAACGCCAGCCCATAGCCAATGCAGTGCTACCCGGAACTTTGCTATAAAGCTCAACTCCGGGCAGGGTGCACTACACCGACGCTCCCCACTTTGAGTCATCAGATGTTAAGACTCATTAGCCCAGTAATCACGCTGGCTACAGTGCCCTTCAGACCGGAGCACAATGACATTTGCACATCACTGTTCAGGCGGTAGAATGTCTGGCACTGTGGGGGTACCCACCCAGTCGGTCTCCTGCGAAAGAGACCTACCCCCGGTAAAAAGTTGCGACCTCTTCGAAAAATCAGTGGATAAAATTGAAACAACGGAGAAAGTTTAATGCGCTTCGTAAGCGGTTTAATTTACCTACTCAAAAATATTAATAAAATAATTATTTTTTTCTTTAAATTATCTACAAAAAGTTAATTTCTCATTACAATAATAGAAAAACTGGTATGAAAGTTGCGAGCAACTGCTAGTATTAAAAAAAGTCCCTAATAGAATAATAATCTTAAAATAAATGTAATCACTCAAATAAATATTTATTGTTTCGTATTATCGTAATTATTTATAAGACACAAGTTCAAGGGCATATGTATTGTAAAATATAGGTTCAATTGTCACAATAATGTACATATGTATATACGACTGTTTGTAGTTTATTAACCCGTATTTAAATATGTTACGTCGAATAACGCTTCGAGAATTCACTCACACTGTAAGATAAGTTGCGTGTAGAAGTATCTAATGAATTGTGTATTGTTAGTTAAAATGTTTAAGTGTTTCTATTGTCTTTTTCTTATAGCTATTTTGTGGAAAACTGTTTTTCTTGAAACAAGTTTTAATAATAAGCAATCGCATTTAGATAACCCAGCTGTTAAAAAGCTACAAGAGTATATTCGCATCGACACGAGTAAATCTGAAAATTATGGTTAGTACTATATAATTACTATTTACTATGGATAAATCTTCTCTAAGAATATATTTACGTTTTTTATACTCTTAAAATATATTATTTTATTTAGGTTAATGTCTTATCTTTTTATTTATATGTTATTATCTAAATAAACTAAATTCTACCCGCCTTTAGAGTGAAGTTATAAATATAGGAAAAATATTTTTTACATCGACCCATAGGTACACAAACATTTACTTTATATAACATTTGTATTTTAATAAAACTAACCTATAAATAAATAAATAAGATCATATTTAGAAAGAGAGTTAACATTGTTAAAAATTCCTATAATATTTACTTTGATTTTTCTACATAAATAATTAAACAGATATAAAATAATAAAATATAATTAAATAATAAATCAACACAGGTTGTGTTGATAAGGCATTAAGATAATAATTAACATGTAGTTAAAAGGTTTACAGAAATAAACTACCTATATCACTGAAGCTATGTAGCCATAATATTTAATACTAGCTGTTGCTCGCGACTTCGTCCCCGTCGGATCTATTTCTATTATTAAGTTGTAGTGCGTCAATCTTAGAAGATAGACATATACTGTCGCGAACTTTTTTTAGATCATTTAAAGAGGAATAATTCTTTCATTCATATTTTTTGGTACTTTGACCCGTATTCGCAGCGCACGCAAAGGAAGCCCTCAAAGATGAATAATTTTCCCTGTTTTTTCCACATTTTCCAATATAATCTTCGCTCCTATTAGTCGCAACGTGATGTTATGTACCCTAAAGCCTTCCTCGATAAATTGTCTATTCAAATAAGAATTTTTCAATTCGAACCAGTAGTTTCTGCGATTAGCGCGTTCTAACAAACAAACAAACTCTTCAGCTTTATATATTAGTATAGATAAATGTGTACCTACTACCAAGGTGCAGGTAAATTCTACGCTATCACTTATCAGTTTAAGACTTGAAAAGCGTAAAAAAGCTTATTTAAGTATTTTGTAGTTTTTTCTGCTCAGTCGGTCCCTTTCTTCGAGCTTTCTCGGTTCCCGGTTTACCGTCCAAACGGCTAAGGACACAAAGATGAAGCCTTATGTGGATGTGCCCTCTACATTGTATATTATAAAAATTGATAATAATATTGCTTAAACAATTGCATAAGTATAATTTCAGACTTAATGGTTAAGTTTTGGAAGGAAATGGCACTATTTGCCGGATTACCACTAGCTGTATATAGACCAGCAGGCTGGCCAGTCCTTGTCATGACTTGGGAGGGTCGGAGACCGGAGTTACCTACTATTTTGGTTAACACCCATTCTGATGTCGTCTCTGCTGATGGTGTAAGTACTAAGTTAAATTGTAAGTACTACTACTTATAAGATAATTACCAACTGAAATAATTGTTGGGGGTATATATAATTCGGAAATTGCTTCAAAGCCATCTAATCATCATCATGTTCCATTTCCCCTATTTGACAGTCACGGCTAATCTTGTTGAGTTATCCGAAACTTATAAGTCAGTATATTATGTAATGGATATAATCATTAGGATAAAATGGAAAAATGGTTTTTAATTCGTTTAGTGCTGAGTCTTTTCCACTGATTAATGTTGCAGAATTCTTGGAAATATCCTCCGTTCGAAGCATTCATTGACGACAAAGGAGACCTATATGGTCGTGGTACACAAGATACTAAAAGCCTTTCTATTCAACATTTTGAAGCGATACGGAAACTAAAGCAAAGCAACATAACTTTAGATAGAACTATTCATATGTCCATCCTACCAGGTAAATAAAACATTTAATAGCGAAATTATAGGTAGGTATTTATTTGAGTTCATAGCGTAATCGAGGCAATATTTTGGTAAAATTTATCTCATAAAGATAAACTATATTATTATTCTTAGTAACGGAGTTCTCAAAATACAAAAATTTTACTTATCTTTTAGGTGAAGAATCCGGTGGCTTTCGCGGGGTTAAAGAATTTGTAAAAACTGACTTTTTTAGAAAATTAAACGTGGGTTTTGCTTTGGATGAAGGTCTCACCACGCCGAACGACACCTTCTTTGCGGTATATCAAGACAGACGACCTTGGCGTAAGTCAAAATCGTTATTATTTTATAAAATCGAATGTAATATATTTACAATATATTATATGACTATACAACTATAGGCTTTCCTATCCTCAATTTGCAAAAATTAAGTAGGAAAAGTCTTTACTTTTCCTACATAATTTTTGCAAATTGCCAAAATCAACAGTATGTGTCAACAGATAAAAAGTAATTTACTAAAAAGTCATTATGTATTAGCATATTACAACATTTGAAATTACCTAGTTAATGAAACCAGGAAATTAATTGAGCTGTTGTTAATAACTACTCAAATAACAAAGAAAGTAATAATACTTACTTACATAAATTTTTGCAGAAATTAATATGACAATATATGGCAGCGGCGGTCATGGTTCATTGATCAGGAAGAGAACCGTTGTAGAGAAGGTATACATTTATTATATTATAAAAGTATGTTCCGTCATTAAAATTGTTAATGAATGATTACGAATTTAATATGATGCATTGATTCTAGCTGTACGATTTACTAACTTACGTTAAAGCATTCCAAGAACAACAAAAGCAAATTATGATAAATCGTGATCCTTTAGATTATGGGGCCTACACTACAGCAAATGTTAACATTATCAAGGTAAAATAATGCACTTATGTGTTAGATTGCACTAACTAAATAACTAATTTAAATCCAATTTGATGGTTTAGCAATTGAAAGATTTATAATAGAATGCTCCAAGTGGTTCACATGCAAGCTTTTTTACCTTTTAAAATGAACTATAACTATAAACGCTCGCGTATTGTCTACATTGGTTTTTGATATAGATAAAAATAAACCTATGTATCCTGCATGTAAAATTTCAGCTAAATAGTTACATTTAGTAGTTTTAGAGACATAGGTAAATATACTCAAACTCTCAACTTTATAATATTAGTAAATAATATAAGAAAAGAATAAACCAGAAATAAAGCCTCATTTAGATTTTAGCATGAATAATACAGATTGTTTTATTATTTTTTAGACCGGCTTTGCAGTTAATGCTATTCCCAATGTGATGAACGTTGTAATTGATATGAGATTAGCCACCGATGCGAACATAACAGATATGGATAATATGGTAATCTATACAACAAAATACTATTTATATATAAATATAAAAATTATTTTAGTTTACTTTGTAAAGTGGTCATTATTTTAAACAACTTAGACGACCTTACGACTATGAGCAGATTTACATGTCCTTATTTAAATGTACCTAATTTTTAAATAAATAAACATAAAATTGACTTCGCTCAAAATGCTATATTGTATTATAGCAAGTGATGTTCACCTTATTCTTGGTACCTATAACTATAATTATTTGAAAACCTTATCTCTCTGAGTTTCAAGGTTTTAGCTTTTTCGTTTAATGAGCTGTATATATTAGTTTCTATTTGTAGTTTTTTATATGATTTCTATTTGATATGCCTGACGTTTGCAAGACTATATATGGTGTTAAACGATGTGCAGCTATCATCATGGCGCGAGGTAACCGGACCAGGGACGCGGGTGGAATTCCTTCGCCGCGATGAAGTCTCCCCCGCCACCGCGACCGACCAAACCAATCCCTTCTGGCTCGCCATGCAGGACGCTGCCCAAGAATTGTAACCACTTTTAACTGAATGGAAAAAATACAGTCTAATTGAGAACTAAATAAATTGCTTGCAAATGTTTCGCCATCAATACTAAGATGTTTTTGAAAATTACTATCTACGTGATTTTTAATCTTTAAAAAGTACTTACAAATGATAATTAAAATAAAATTTTGAATATTACTTAAATTACAAAATTCAATATTGTTACAGAAATATCAAAATCAGGCCTGTTGTCTGTCCCGCTACGTCTGACATGTTGGTTCTCCGAAAACTTGGCATCCCAGCGATCGGATTTGCGCCAAACACAAATATGAAAGTGCGGATGCATGACACCGACGAGTATATGCCGATCGATACATTTTTGAGAGGAATCGATATTATAACAACCCTTATAAGAAAATTAGGCACTGTCTGATTTCTTATTAATTATTTTATTTTAATTTATTTTAAATATTATTTTCATTATTGTTAGTGATATATAGATTCAATAGTCTCTATGTATCAAATATATTCAATAATTCAATAAATACACCACAACATTAATTCAATCCTATTTCATCTACTTAGGATAACCATTGTTATATTATTATTCAGTCATATTCCAAAAGGTCCACGCCGAGGACGAGCAATGAACTCATTGGAGCGGACAGTGGAAAGTTATTTATTCTCAGTTGATTTAGATTGTTAAATCAACATCCAGCACTCCATTGTAATGGATGCTCTCCTTCTCGTACGTGCCGCAACATTTTTAAAAGGACTTTTTCGCGAGCCGCCGCTCTTTGTTTGCCAAGTGTCGTCGGATTTGAGAATAGTCACGCTTTTAGCGAACAAATGAATTCCCTGGAACAATTGGGATTCACTGAATAAACTGTTTAGCATTCAATTGAGGAAAAAAGTATGTGCGAGAGTACGGGGTCGGGAAAATTAGCATTGACATCATATATTTTGTAATTTATACAAAATATATAATGTCGTCTGCGTGTATAGTGAAACGTCTCAATTATTTATTTGAATTTGATTTGTTATATCGCGGTGTAAACTGCTCGGGGCGGGCGGCGTTAATTGAAATAAATTGTCACGGCGAACGTCGGCGGGACATAAATCACAGTGCCGCGGGCTACCGGCTAAGTGCCTGCTACGAACGCTACGCCGCGCCGCGCCGCCGTAGCAATGCACAGATAATATGATTACCTATATATTTTATTAAATTTATATATCTCATTAAGCAAATCGTAATTAAAATTGGCACTAGACATAGTACTTTACATGTCATGTACCAGTCAGTTGTATTATATAATTAAATAATTATTTTTACTTATTTGAAATAAATCATTTCAGTAATTTTTCGAAGTTTTAATATGCATGCACAAATTTTATTATGGATTATAATTTATACCATTGTATATATATATATATTTTTATTTACTACTAAGAAGAAATCATAAGAGTTATTAAAGAAATTCTATAATATGTCTTCACACAGATATAATTTTTAACCCAGAGCTTGAAGTCTTGTAATAATTGACGAGGTTGGAATATAAATCGCGACAAAACGTTATTTGAAATAAAAAAAGACGTAATATTTAGTAATAGTTTAAAAAAAAACTATACCTACATTTAACTAATGCAGAAAATTGTCTAATCAGCAATAGGTCTATGTATAAGGGTGATGCCGCACTAAGAGACACGGTGAGACAGATTAATTCAGCCAAACGCGGTGAACGGGCGCGATTTTTGTCCGAAGTGCTCATTTGTCACCCGTGCGAGTGTGTCACACCGGAGCCTGGAGAAAGGGTCTTTTCTTTACATCGAACGCTACGAAAGGATGAGGCATATGTCTAGATTGTATGAGATCGAACACGAATACCGATGACTCTGTGGAGGAATGCGACTTTCTTTAAACCAAATGGGAGGATATAAAACCAGTCGAATGACTGACTGACCTTTAAGCCCAAATGGCTCGATGTCAAGAAGTTGTATAGTTGTATGTTGAAGAACAAGACATTGAAATTTTAATCGATCTAAGTCTTAGGTACTTAATCGGCTGTCCTTTCAGAGATAAAAAATAGCTTCTGATCACTATATGCACGTTAACCTTGCGTTTTTTGGACCGATATTGTTTTAAATTTACATTAAAAATACATACACAATACATAATAACACCTTGTGTCATAATATTCAAACTTCATGCATTTATTTTCTTGTTTCTTTAGATATCAAGATATTAGATAACTGAAATGTCCTTAAAAAAAGCTATCGATTATATAAACTAATAAGTAGATATGTACACAATAATATAAAATGTATTAATAACTACATTCTAATTGCATTGTTGCAAGGATTTCTTAAATTACTTACCTGTAGGTATAACGGCCGTATACTCAAATACTCATACGCAAATCAAATTTAAGCATGCCTCTAGTTTCAACTGTCAAATCGGACCTTTTTGAGTTATACTTAAAGTTTCAGTATTCCGGCATAAGATACTCGAAAACGTATGTATGTTATAAAAATATTACCTTCTCCATAAATTTCTTACCGACTTCAGTCTATAATCGCTAATGATGTAACAGTTACACGATTGCGAGCGTAAGACGACGATACTGGATGAGTTGTACTTTTGAATATGACAACGTATTCAGTCCTCGTTCCAAACAATTTTCAGGTAAAGAACCCATTTTCGTATAAATATAATTAAGGCGTACTGCATTAGGGCGTCGTTAAGGTTATCTGTTAATTAATTTGTAAGGCATATGCAAATTAATTTTCTTTAGAAAATCACAACCATCGATTTTTTAGTTAAGCTTGATTAATAAACGATTTAGGCGTACGGAACTACTACGTTTCGAAACTACCAAAACTCACTTGAATATAGCTTAACAAGTTCATGAAGGAACTGGAAGGAATAAGATCAAAGATGAATAGAGTATTTTTTATATAGAGCGCGTGCGTACTATACATTCAAGTGACAACGGAAAAGTAGCAGATCAAGGAACTTATTAAACACTCATCATCGCTGGACAAATAGGGCTTAACTGGGTGTCGGCCGACAATGGTCCAGTCACGCGCACATTATTTGATGTGTTCAAGTGCTTATCAACGATTGGGGTTGCCAACGCCCTATTTTAACAACATAAAAAAATATACGGTCACACCAAATATTTTGTTTACTATGTGATACTTAGATTAAAAATGTCTTTGCCAATACTCTTCATATTTTTAAGTTGATAATATAGCTAAAACATTTTTATATAAAATTTTAAGAAGACTTAAAATGAAATAAGCGTTAAACTTGCAAATTACTTAGCAAATATATGACGTAAATTTAAAGTAACATATATTTAGATACAAATTTATCCATGTAGATAATTTTTTATCATTCGAGCAAAGCGCAGCCCTACTAGAGGGTGTTGGCCGCCGCCCTTTGAGCCTCGCGCCCTCAAACCCTGTGCATATGTTATTTTTTTCCAAAAGAGAACAATCATAAACAACCACCCGTAACTGATTTAAAATTGCTTTAAAATATGAGTGTTGATTTAAAAAACATTAATTTCAATTGTGACAGTATTCGATGGACTGTGAGAATTTCTCATGCTTTTTGTTATTTTAAATAAATGTGTAGAAGGTCTAGTATTTTAAAAAGTGATATCCATTTCCTTTTTATTTCTTAATTTTTATAACCTCTGAAATCGCGTTCTATCTTTCATTGCATCTCAAAAATACTTAAAATAATATAATACTCAACTGTAACTGCAGATTGCACGGATTACGTAACTATTTGTGTTATGAAGGAGCTACTGTGGATAATTTATTTTACAAGGCAGGGCGGGTCAGGCGCGTGCCAAGCATTAGGTGGATTTAACACCACTAACTATAAATCTTTAACAAAACAGTTTTAGATACAATTTTTTTTAAAAGCATGCGAATAGCGTAACATTAATAATTTATAATATGAAGGATAGTTAGGCATTAATTATATACCCTATTATATGGAGATTATCATATGGTTGTCGTGACATTATAAATTTAGTATTTTTTAAAGTTTACGTTTTAAAATTTTAGAAGTTTTAAAAAGAATTATAAGACATTGTGACAAGCATTTGACAATTAGGACAGCAAGGGTAAAGTAAAGTGTAATGTGGCGGTGTGAGCCGGATCATTAATGCTCGATCGGGCAGCGGATACAAACACAGACGTATTTTCTAAATGATCTTGCGGTAAGAAACTCCTATAGAAAGTGTAATATGCCCTAAGTCTATGTCGCACGTGGCATTTTCGCTTCGTAGCTCAATTTCAATTCAAAAGCTCCGTGGACCGCCCCCTATATAAAAGGCAGGCACCGATTGGTCGCCGACGACGCCCAGCCAATTAAAGCTCCCTTTATCCCCTAGTTCTTACTTGACATTTTAATGTTTACAGTAGAGATACGACGAAGACGTTTTTAATAAATTATTTTTTACAGAGCCTTTCCAAACATCAAATTTTTGTAATATCCATTAGGTACATAATTTATTCTAAACTCTCATTCAAGTTCAACGAAGTGCTTTGCAACTAGTTCGTTAATATCAAATTTAAAATATGTACCTAGACTAATCGAATTTTATATTAAAAATATAGAAAGGTAATAAGTATAGTAATAAATGTGTACACATAATACGGTCACAATCGCCGTCACCGATACTCTGACAATGTAGCCTGTAGACCGAGCCACAAGATGGGATCACAGATGTCTCACTCGAACGTAGCGTTTTTGTTATTTACCATCTCTCTCGAGGGGTGGGCCCCGATGTAATCAGGGGATGATGTGACTCGCGATCTCCGCAGCGGCTTCAAAGATCACAATTATTGGAGCAGTCTGTCGAAAGCCGTGACTCGATGGTGAAGTCGGAAAAGTCATTTTCGATTTAAATTTTTTCAATCGTGGTTGTATTAATTGCTAAATATCGGAATAATTGGTTTTGCTTACAGCATTTTTTCAATGCTTATTCCTTGATTTTTTCTGAGTGATTTTAAAATACTTTCTACGTTCAAAACTGTTCTAAATATAGTGTAAAGTGAACGACTTAAGTTTATTAAGGGTCAAAAATTAAAAGTCGAGCTGTCGACGTTTTGGGAAAAGCAACGGGCGCCGGTCGCGGCCTTCCGTAGAATGGGAACAGGTCAGTCGCTGTTTAAAATATTAAAACATAGTCAGTACTTAGAATTTAGGTGTTAACATTTAACAAATGTAAAAAAAAATAATCCACTCTTATACTTTCTTTATTCATCTAAATCTTAATGCTTCATTCTTATTAGACAAAATATGTATGAAATTCATGATTATTTTAACATTTTACTGATAAATTCAAAGCTTACATTTGTTTGTGAACTAATTAACAAATAATACAAGAAAGGTGTAAAATGATGATGAATCACACAAGATGCCTTTAGCACATTGTTCCAAATAACTTTAATATAATAAATTTACGTATTGTTTAAAAGCACCCTTGATTTTGGTTTAAAAAACTTAACACTATTTTACGACTTCCCATACTTTACACATGGAGTGCTATAATGGGCACTGATTGCGACGGCCTCCAGAAACTCACTGTTTTAATTAAACTAATAAAATAACTTTAAAACTAAAACGCAACTTAAACGGAAAACAAAGACAATGGGAAAGCTCAATTGGCCCAATGCCCACAGCTAGGTTGTAAGTTGTAAAAACCTACAAGTTTTTATGAGATCACCTTAAACAGCTTCATATTTTATTTAATACTACGATGTTAATCAATATTAAATAAAACTCTAAAAAACGGCTGTAACTGATTTAAGTTAATAATGCGCGAATCTTGGTTTCTTTACCTACCGTAAGATAAAGATTACTGAGATGAGAAAAGCGAACCCTTTCTAATGTTAGGGATCTTGGATCCCAAAACTTATCGCACCCTCGTTATAGACTTAACATTATAATTTAAAGAGTGTTATAAATATGTATCATTGTAATTTAATAGGTATTTTAAAGATTTCATATATTTAATTGTGTACGTCTAATTATTGAGTTTGATATAGGATATTTTTATTTCACTGTCTTAAATTACGTAGATTCTCTTCTAGATCTTTAGTAGACAGATTTTTAACATTAATTAATGATAAACACTAAAAAAATTACTGTACCGTTTTATATATACAGACTGTATGAAGCGTAAAATGGATTGATATTTAATATACTGATAGCTAAATGAAATCAACCTGTATCGGCTTTGAGACTATTATAACGTGGAGTCATTCATCATAAGCCCACATCGCTCAAAGTTTGGTAAATCAACACAGACTGTGTACATACAATACCTATATGAAGGCATATTGTCTACATTAGTTGAACGAACAATAATAGGCTTATTAAGGTAGTTAAAGGCTTTATAATGGAATACTAAAATAAACACTGTAAAAGCGAAATATCAGCTACGAAAATTTTGACAATTATGTACACAAATATTAATATATGAAAAATATACGTTAATTCGTATTGTGGAATGATTAAATTCTGCCTAAATGTATGTAGGTAACTATAAAGCCTACAACGTGAATTCACTAAACTTTAATTTTCCTTAAAATTCATCTTTAAATTACTTTCTTCTTTATTTAAGTGAATACTTGAACTCTTTAACTGAAATGGATGCAGAAACATATTTACCTAAATTATTTTAAGTTTTTCATGCATCGACAACGAACCAATCAACCAATTGTTGATGGACGTGTACTTTACATATACACCTCTTAATTACACTTACTTAATGTAATTGTAATGAAAATTTAAAATATAACAAAGGCATGTAACAAGGAAATTGGGTCAAACGTATCTGTATTTATGTACAAGAGCTTTTATCAACGATTAAGATGCAAATGGTTCACAATAGCCAATACACTAATCTATAGTGCGGTACTACAAGATTTTCCAATGCTAAATCACTGAAACATACTATAGACCAAAACTCAAAAGATGAAAAGGATCCTAATGAAAAAAGATGACAGCACATATCTCAGTTCGCTACAGCTATTTAAGTATATACGTACTATCTTGCGTTACGAATAAATAGCAACAACACCCCCTTTTTTGAAGGTATCTTGATTCTTGAGGAACACAACTTTATAAAAACTATGAATGTTACCAAGTTAAAGTCAAGTTCATATAAAACGTCATTAGCGCTTATCGGTGCATATGGATAGATTTCAACAATCGGGTTGACAAAGTTTAAATCTATTACATATTAAAGATTTTTGTAGGTAAATGTACTAACCACTAAGTATATCTATATATAAAAAAAGCAGGACCAACAATGTCATATGAATATTCAATGTCAATTTGAATGTAAGGCCGACTTTACATTACAATTGATCCAGATAACAGCAGAGTGTGGTGTTTCACACGAGTGTCAGAATTTAGTCCCGATTAGACAGAGTTCGATGCACGGGGTCGCACGCATCGGTGCATCAACATATACATTACAACCCCCGCCAGACTTTCCTATACAACGTTAATAATTAACACTTTGATCTTTGCTAGTTAACACATTTATAGCTACGCGTAGTTATTGTTCTAAGCTGCGTATGCCTTAACAAATTTTATACATTTTAATAAAACTTATATCTTATCAACACATTATGTTAAAAGTTTATAAAAACTTATATAATAAAATCAATTACCGAAATCTTTATTTATGAAAAGTTAAGCTTATCTTTAAAGAGTTATAAGCACCACGTTATACTTTATCCCAAATTGGCTGATATCCATAAAACCCCGTTTTTTAAGTAATTATATTTTTTTAAATTTATATAAACTATTTCACCAAAATATAATCTACTGTTATTTTCGCTTTGCCTGTTATGAGGTTCCCTGCTATTTAAGTAATATTTTTGTCGAATTAAGAAGTACCATTAGATATTTTCATCACTTCACGGCTTTAAAAGACGAATACCTTCTTCAACCAAGTACGCTTTAATAGATTAAGAAAAAGGATCGACTAAATAAATAGAAAGGCAAGATTTAGCCGTCGACAACCTATTACACCGAATCGATCCTATTTATTTATAGCATTTAAGAAACTTTAAGCTTTAATTTTAATCTTATAATATCAATAAATAGCAAAATGAAGCAAAGCTTAAACACTGATAAAGTCGAAACAGTAAGCACAAAATATAAATATTTCTAGTTAGTTAGTTTCTAATAACACAATAAACATCGTTCCGTCTACAACTACAAATTTGTGAAATTAAAATAAAATGACAATTTTTCCTTATTATGTTTTGTGAAAAACGAATAAAAACGTTACTCTTAAACAAATTCATTAGCTGTATTGTAGTTGACATTGCGTTCCAAGATGGTGTAACAAAACTCCTTTAGAAAAGCCTTAAGGAAAAGGGGCAAGCGATTGAGGGAAGGTTTCAGTAAACGCAACAAAAACACGACGTTATTAGCGAGATTGGTGTAATCTGACTAATCCGTTTTGGGTAAGGGAGTGCTCAGCGCCATACTTAGAGGCGTCAATATAATTGAATAAACATTATCATCTTATGATAAATAGCATTAAGGAAGAGGCTTTTTGATATAATTCCACCTCACAGACTCCGCGGTAAATTTATTTAAATTTACAAGATAATTTGGCAATTGTCTTTACATTTATTATTATTATTCATTTTAACCTTGTTAAACGGGTATAATATGTAGATATTTTTATTTTTAGTTCTAATTAATCTATTTGTTTCTCGATATAATCACAAAAAAAATTAATTGAAATAGTTTGATAGCAAAATGTATGCTGGGTTATAAAGGAAATGTGGGTTTATAAGTATAAAAGCTAGAGTCAATCTATTCCTAGTCAAAATTGAATCAAGTAGCACCGAAGTGCCAGGTACCCTCCTACATAAAGCCGGCCTCAAGTACCTTTTCTTATTAGAGACGTCATTTCACTTTATTGAGTTCGAATTTATCTTTTTCCAAGCCGACTAAAATCAGAAAGAAGAAGTTTGTTCATTTTCATTTCACAGCACAAAAATTTATTGTTGGTTTTGAATAATTGATACTAAATAAGTATAAAATTGACATGAATGATGTTGAGATATCAAAAGTTAGTTTCTTTACATTATTTATTGGTTTGTCTGAACTTTCTACATTTAATTTGGTGTTGTTTTAGGGGATCGCCTTCTGGACATCCCGTGCAACGTTTGTGGTGACAGAAGTTCTGGAAAGCATTATGGCATATACAGTTGTGATGGTAATTATAGAAACAAAATATTTAAAAATAAAACTCGTCGACCCTATTGTGGTTGACAAGTTTTCTAATCCGATCAAGTTTCTGAATGCAATCGTCGTCAATATCGACTAGTTTCGAATTGGTTTAGCATGTTATCGAGCTTTAAGCTACTCTAACAGAAAATCGGACTCATGGGATCGCTTCATCGTAATGTTGTCGAAACAGAAACTAGAGAGTTTTTATTGTATTCGAAGTCGGTCAAATACTGTTTCTAAACTGAAGCTATCTTCAGCTTATAAAACTCCTACTTAAATCTTAATATTGCAGGTTGTTCAGGCTTCTTCAAGCGGTCCATCCATCGGAACCGAGTGTATACGTGCAAGGCCGGCGGCGAGATGAAAGGCCGGTGTCCCGTCGACAAGACACATCGCAACCAGTGCCGCGCCTGCAGACTCGCTAAGTGCTTCCAGGCCAATATGAATAAAGATGGTATGTGAAATTACAATATGTTAATAATACCATAGGACGCTTCAAACACAGCGCCATCTCTCAGTCCCACGCTAAACAGATCGTGTTATGGCGCCTAACCAAAGTTATATAGTTTCGAAATACATAGCAAAACCCACACTTTAGATAGATACAAATGTAAATATCAAAAACAATACTCATTTTATATTCAAAGCGAGTTTTTATATAATCATAATCGTAAAAGCACCTATAGATACGTATTAAAAATCATTCGCATTGTGCTTTCAATAGCGAACTAGATACACCTGGAATACGGGGAACACATCCATTATACATCAGGCGCACAGCAGGTTGTTTTGTCCGCGAGGCGATGAAATATTGAGCGAAATAAAACTAGGCAAACGACGATCGCTTCAATTTTCATCATGTTCCCTGTACACTTACCAATACCTCATATGTTCAACGTTTCGCTGTTTTGCAATCAATACTTATTAATATATTGTAGATATGTACTAGAGATGTACATACTAGTATTAGATTTACATCTCATGTTACTTCTTACATTTGTAAAAATAGATATTTCTAGAATGATATGCAAAAGCTGTGTTAGTTATTTGTTTAGCCAACTTTACCTTTTCTATTTAGCTAAATATTATAAAAATATTCTGAGACTTTAATAGTACGATTTGACACAGATAAATAAGATCTAATCGTAATTCATTGAACCCTTGAAATAACTTATGTAGATGACTTCGGGTATATCTCAATCTCTGTAATTAAGTAAAATTCTTGAAATAATTGAATATTCATGGCGTCCTATGTCGGTCGCAAGTCGGGTGCTGGTTCTCATACTCACATATAACAAAGCTTTTGCGATTCTTAGTTAATTCGTAGGGTTGCCGCTTTACCTCTTAAACTTCGATTAATCCTACTAGGAATGAAATCAGATATCAATAAGTTATACATGTACAGCTCTATTTGACACAATGAGACAAAACCAATCTCACATATTAAAATATCATTGGTATATTACACATTAGGTAGAGGTATTTAAATTAATTAACGAGAGCGACAACCCTATATTCAAAAGTGGCAAAGTGTGGTCTCGCCGCAGGTGCTCCGTCGCTAAATTATTCACGAGCATCACTTTGTGCCGCCGCGGCCCGGATTACCTTTATATGTTTACTCGCTCGCGTAATTATACGCCCTCACGAAACTTACCCACCACATTAGTACCCACTACCACAGAACCTATCATACCATTATATGAAACATCTGATCCATAATTTTACATGCATTTTTACATGTAGGCAGGTATGTAACTCAACAAAGTGACATGATTCAAGATGAAAATATAGAACCAATTATAAAATCAATTTGATGTAGATGTAGTATATAGGTACGTATTCGACCCACATTTTCTATTTTCTTTCGCATGAACAAGCAAACCTAATCCTCAATTTAACTTTTTGAATTAATTTCCAATCAATAAAGTTACGCGCTACGCTCGCTTTGCTACGAAAAACTTTTGTCAAACATTGAAAAAAGTTAACGGAATCATTTGTTGTATCGGATCCAGATCATATATTTTTTACAAGTAGGTATCTATCTATTTTTCTTTAGGTAATTATTATAAATTTATATTATGTACAATAATATAATTAACAATTGTGTTAAGAAATGTATAATTATTATTTTCAGTTCGAAACTACTAAATATATATTAGAGGTTCATTTAAAACTAGCGGTATATAAGTCATAAAATATTTTATATGCATAATTTAAATACTCATGAACGCAACCAAAATATAATCACAAAGTCTTAAATTAATGAAAGCAAAGTGTCGCGAAGACGGCGAGTCGCGGGAGCCGGCGACAAGGGGCAAACTTTTCAATTACCGCCATGTCGTGTAACCCCGCAGCGGGTTAAATTAATTCTCTCTACTTCACAAAAAGATTCACCTTACCCCACACCACCCTTGTGAACCGACCGTTCTGCCTTTTTCCCAATTTTCCCTGATATTTTTCGGCGCCCGCCGGTAACATACTGACGTTTTACAATATTTATTTTTAATTTAACGGTTCGCACGCAAGATTTGGTATTCACAGTGCGTCACCTTTTATAGTCTCTTTGTACAAAGATTGAATGGTAATGAATTAACATGGACCGTTTTCATCGTTTCATTTTGTTTTCAAACGAAACATACTATACGTTTAAAGTAAATTAATATCAAACGTCTACTAATTAGCCGTTTTATTGTCTCTAGCCATTACAAATGGAGTAATATCTTTGCGTGGTAACATTGTAATTAAGTTCTTATTTGTTTATAAAAATACAATCTTTTATAAACATAAGATACCATTTTTGTGTGCTACCGAACAATAGTTTTGAACCAAAACGTTATGAGTTATGACAAGCATACAACTGTAATAATTTTTAAAGGCCCCTTTAATTTTATTGCTCATCAGAATGAAGTATTGCGTGTTACGGACTTACACCTATCGAGAGCGTATCGAATTGAAAAGATCGGTGTTTGGGAGCAGTTTAGAAGTTGTAACACGTGTTCAACACTTCCTGCGCTGCGCTTCTGACCACGAGGGGAGCGCCGAGCGATCATCGAAAGAAGGGCGCGATTATCTCAATATTATAAAATTATTAATGTTTACATATTTATTCGTCATTTCTATTGAAGACTTCTCTTCTTTCGAAAAACCTTTATCCCACGACAAACGTTAAATGTAAAAAAATGCCAAGTCTCTTGATGCAGTCTTTCTATCATAAAAAGTGAGATCTCATAGAAGCCAAGTCCTATTCAAATTATTTTGTTGTTATAAATCAACATTTAGTCATTGTACCAATAGTTTTTTTTATATTATAGTTATAGTGACTTGAACTCATAAATTTATATTAATATTATACATGGTAACTAACACATTAAAATGTAAGATGAGATGCTATTAAGCGGAGAGATAACCCGCTTTGGGTGCTCAGTTACTGTACCAGACTTTAAATCTCGCGCCACCTCCTGAAATAATACACTAACTTCACTCAGATTGACAAAAATGACATACGGAGATCAATAGAAATAATTTAAACTATATAACAAAATACATCTTCAAAACGTTTCTGAAATGACAACAAAACATACGCTGAAATTTACAAAAGCTCATATGAATATGTAAGGTTTGTCAATAAATAAAGGCACGAATACAGAGGCCGAGGGTTCGATCCGATTATGTGATTTACACAGCGCTTTGTCAGTGTCCTCGCCACCATATGAAATATACTTCCAATATTTTGACAATAAGAGTGCCTACGATGACTATAATGCGGAAGGGAATTAATTTCCCACATCAAAATATATTTAAAATCGTGCGTGAACTAATTATTGTACGGTTGTTGTAATAAAAATGAAATATAATAGATTGGGCTCCTCACTCTACAGCTGGTAGAATGATGCTATTTTTTGTCAGCATCCACGATAATTAATTAACTTTGGCGCTACAGTCGGGGGTTAATTGCATTACATGCGAATGGATTTGTTGAGGTTTAGGCATGATTGTTTTTTGAATTATATTGCAATTAGGTTTGTAAAAGGTAATCATAATAATAATATAAGCGCTTGGGTAGGAACTTTCAGTTAAAATGTGTAACTAATATAATTAGCAAAACGATATAGATTATCTCAACTGAATCAGGTACTAAGAAGTAAATATAGATTCATGTTTTAATACTTTTTGGTGAAATATAGATTAATAAGCAACGAAGTGTTAGTAAATTCAAATGTATATCGGACAATTTTTTTTCTTTTAGTATATGGTATAATTTTAAAAACCCAAGCAATTTAAGGCACTATTTATTTATTAACACATTGCTTAAAATACTTTTGGTCGGTTTGTAAACTCTACGGTGTCACAAAACAAAGTTGTTTATAGTTAGGGAGCAAAGTGTCGTAGCGCACTTCAAAACTTGTTCAGTTTGAAACACGCAAACGTTCAGAAACCGCTGCTGCTTGCCGTCAACTTTTCCTACACATAAACGGTTATTTTATTATACTTACTAGGTAAGTTACTTGTATGTATATAAAACGAACCCTTGAAATGAAGCTTTATCTGCTCCTTTGCTTGGTTATTCAGATTTTGTATTGCAGACATAATCATATTAATGCACGAATGGATGAATAACGTGTTAAGATCTTAAGAACTAAAGGTGAGCAGGATCGTAGATATTTCTCATATTAATATCTACGGAGTTGAAAATATTTCTGAGATCAAAACCTTTGGAGAAGTTATGTGGTTTAAAGAATTGTGTTCTTTAGAAGTGTGTGCGGTAAGGGATAATTTAGCGCGCAGGTGAGTCGTGGGAGCCGCGACACCTGGGCGCCCCCTCTGCCTCTTCGCTGCCCTCCGCCCTCGCTGGCTCGTTAATGATGATGTGCTCAGCCAGCAGACTATTTCACTTCTGAATACATCTTTCTCACTTTTGATTCATCCTCCCTATCACGCTCAGGTGTAATGCTCTCGGCGTCTCTTTCCCTTTTGGTTCGCCTCGTCGCATCCACCTAGTCAATTCGGCAAACGCGTATCTACTTTGTGTCGGAAATGTAATGGAACAAATGCGGCTGGAATTAACGTCGGAACGAATGTCGGGCCACGGGGTCGCTCTCTCATCGGATATTTTCCACACGATGATTTTGATGCGCATCTATGGAACTGAAATGTCGACCAAATAGAAAATAATATTATTACCTATAAGGCGTATAGCCTTATCGCATGTCTCTTCTCATATTATATTAATAGCAATTTTCTAAGGCTTTCATTATTGATGTTAAAATACATTAAAGCCTACTTAGCCTAAGATAGATAGATACCTAACTACATTAAATCAAGCGTTATTGAATATATCCTAAATCGATTAAGTATTTAGTTTCAGAGTACATTTAACATAAAACAAAAAAAAATCGTACCTTAGTCTAACATAAAATAATATCCTTTCAAAACTAATGATTTCATATTCAAATGTTGTTATTTCATATGTACTTATACCTATTTTCGTAATGTGTTTATCAAATAGAGCTTACGTAGGCAACGACTAGGTAAGTAGGTACAAAATTGCAAAGTCATAATGTCTGTATTGCATGAAGCTGGCTAAATACGTGACGTGGACTTTTTCGATTAGTATCATTATTATGAAAACGACCTCTACCTACTAGTTGTAGGTATAGCTGTTTGTTTGGAATATGATTATCTATTAAATTTATAATGTTTAAATAATGTAAATAAAAGTGAAAGTTTTAACAAGATAATTATTACAATTATAGGTAAATTTAGAAGTTACTAAAGCTTAGGAAAATTACAATACTTTCGTATATGTTGAAAAATCTGTATTAGATTTTTCCATTACATATAATATTTAATCTGATATCAACATTTACGTATAACGAATACGAATTATTATCAAAATAAATTACTGAGTAAAACAGTCTCCGTATTAAACAGTTAAACAGTAGTGCGTCTTGCTCCTTCGGTCAATAAACCTTTTGACCATTCACCAATTCGGCTTCGTGAAGCTTTCATAGGCTAGGCGAAGGAGACTGGGATTATTGGGCCATTAATCACACCCCCGACGTGACTCTCGCCACCTTCTCACTTACCCCGACGGTTAGACACGGCTTAGCAAATTGTCGATAAAATTACGAACGTTTTTCTTGTAGTAGGCTTATACTAAGTTTTAAGGCGAAAAAGTGTTTATAACTTTGTAACTTTAATAAGAATTTAGATTTAGTTTAGTGACATAATATATTTAAATGGAATAGCAGGACTATTTTTTTACAAGACGATTAAACTCGGTTTATAAATAGAAGACGTTTGTATACCCAAGAATATCTACCGAGGTACGTAGGTATATCGCTACCATAAAGGAAGATCGAACATGTTTCTATCATTGTTCTAGGTATATATTCATTATTATAGATATAAAAAGATAAAAAGCATAAGTGTGGCAGTGCAACATTCTCTTCTGTTTTTGTTAGCAACATTATTAATCGTTATATCACAGTCGATAGTAATAAGTACGGCACTACAATATCGACCGCGACTACCCATTTACACGAGAGCCCTGTACATACATGCTCTACTTCCACTTAGAAAATCTAGTTTGAGTATCTAAGAAAACATTATCTGAAAACTTTCTTGAAGGTTTAGAACCGCAAAAATGTATTGCATGAAGTAAAATAATGAGCTAAATGTTAATTGCAATTTTGCCTGCATATAATGTTGGTTAATAAGTGAGTATTTTACGATGTAACTGTATAATGTGTTCCAATCGCTTTTCATGCGATCGGAAGTAATTTAATAATTTTGTTGATTCCTCATTTTAAGATATATTTCTAAACAACAAAAGCAAAAAGAACTATGAATTGCGGACTTTAAAAACTTCTGAGAAGTCAGAAGGTAAATTATAAAACACGTTCATATGTAGGAACGGACAATAGTTACAAAAATATGCCCTCGGCGATGAAAAACAAACCCGAAAGCTATTTAGCGCTCTGTGTTTAAAAAATATTTCTTGTTTGCTTTCAATTTAAAAAGAACATTTATAAAGTACGATTTTATATTTATGTATATATGTTTTTATTTTATTATAAGTAGTTAAAGTTAAGGCAAATTGTGGTTTATTCAATAACGATATTATCCGATCCAATCCATATTTCGTACTTAATTGGGGAAATGCGCGTCAGGCTACGCATTTATAATAAACAAATAATTCAAATTAATAAACTAAAAATGTACAAATCGCTTATTGAAGACTGTGAACCAATGGTCCGCTTATTTCAGGGTGCATTGCAGGGCGACACGTCGCGTCGGTGGGTTTTAGTTAGTATTGGCACCATTTAAAGAAGGACGCGATATGCTTCGGGAGTTATTATGCCTCAGACAGACACACAGACACGTCAAACTAATAACACCCCTCTTTTTGCGACGGGGGTTAAAAATTACATAATATTCGTCCTCCAACGTTTTTTAAAAAGCTTGATTATGAATTTTTATCATCCTTATGGCCTTTTTAACAAAAAAATAATACATAGTATCTTAAATAAGACGACGAGTTCCTCTCGTATAATGACAAAATAACAAATCAATTTATATGGCACAGTAATTAATAGCACATTACATCGGTATCAAATGCTGCATCCCTCGATCGTGGTGTAATTAAATTCGAGCATATCCGTGCTATCGTGAAACTACACCCTCAATTTATGAGACCCTTGTATATCTATGCTTTTTAAATCTAAGCTCTAATTTTAACCGGTAGAGCGTAGAATCAAATAACAGTTATGGTTCAGAACAGTGGACTCGAGAAAAAAAGCACGTGTTCTATTTGGGATTACTAGTGCCTATTAAACAAAGCTCACATATTATTTAGCCATGGACATTGTGACTTACATCGCAAACATAAATTTTAATATTATTATTTATTGCCTTATTGATTGGGTAATAAGCACTTTTACTTAGATTATAATATATTGCATACATTATATTCAAAATTAGGATAAAATTACTACAATTTTGCAATGATAAATGTTTAATCTACACTTGTTTCACGATGATATAATTCACGATGAAATAAGAGTATGATTACAGCGGCAAAAGTTTGCAAAAAGATTTTTCTCAATCTTCACAGAGCCTATAAGTCATAAAAACGAATAAAAGAAGTCCATTGTTAATTCAGAGAATCAAGAAAGGAAACTTCACTGAATTCTCTAGCTTAAGTTTCGTAGTTACCCTTTTGTGTAACGTTTAATCTGTTCCTCATGTAGTGTCCGTCGACCGTCACTATTCACACTCTGAGTAAGCCGGCCGGGAACGGAGCGTATGCAGGCGAGGAGGCGACATGTGCACACACAATAGCCGCATTCTCATGGACTCAGCCTCACTAAGCTGATTGCGTGACGTCATTACATTGGGGCTGCTGCACATTGATGCAATCGAAACTGTTTAACTTTTTATACATGCTCACTGCGTTCATAGGCCCGCTTATTACTTCTAAAGAAACTCTTAAATATTTAAATTGTTGAAGGTAAGTAATCAGAAGTAGTTGATTTAACTACTTCTGATTACTTACCTTTGTACTATATAAGTATAACTGTATATGCATTCATATTCAAGTATAGTATTTATATTTTTATATAGCTCTATTTGCAATTCTTTAACTCTTCGATTTATTTTCATAAGCATTTAAGAAACTATTCGAAAATATTAAGAAAAATATTGTATGGAAACGTGGATTTTACTGATTTTTTTTGTCGCCACTAATAGCAATATTTTTGATGATAATAGGCGGTATTATCTAGTCTATTAAATAGCTCCGTAACCATGTCTGAGCTATATATAAATTGCGAGATCGTAGATTACGTGAGGATAGGTGATTAGGGAATAAGCTCTATGCGTCTCCATAATCCTACATGTTAAACAAGTACTGATTTACCTACGTTTAGACTTTGAATTATTTAGCAACTGATGGTACTCAGTAAACAGTTGCATAAACTTATTTATCTATGTTGCGATGGGCTCCATAATATGTAACACAAAAATATAATGAACAATCAACAAAGTTTATTAACTTTAACGGAATAAGAAGAATGCTTATTGTCACATCACACATGGCTCGCTCACCTATAATTAATATACATTTTAAAACTTTTCTTATTTTCTTAATTTCACACGTGCAGAGCGTTAATTTTATTTATTCTAATTAAATATTTTGTACTTAGCTGTGCAGCATGAGAGAGGACCTCGCAAACCGAAATTACACGCTAGCTCTCTAGGGTCGCTGCCTCCACCTGCCCTAGGCCATGCGCATAAGCCACATCCTTTGAAACTATCGCCACCTTCACCTTACACACCGCTGCCACAATCGTTCAGCTTTCAGGTATGACTACCTTAATAATCCGAGGTTGATTTTCAAAGCCAAACTTATTTTTATTCAACAAAGCTAGATATAAGTAGTAACACTTTCGAATTGCCCTGGTATTACAGAACATTTAGGTACATTGAATATAAAATAGTCTTAAATCTTTTAGTTTAGCATCAATGGACTGAATGACTCCGCACCACTGAGTACGGCGTCCTCCGCGGGATCAAGCGGTGCTGGAGGCACTGGCGCTGTGAGCCCTTTGCCACTTATTACGGAAACTTTCCTCGCTCCGCCACCACCAGGACTGCTCCATATGCTTATGTCCAGCGATAAGTGCCAAGTAATTAACAATGTTATTATTGTATTAACTGCCCGATTGAAGAAATGAAGTTCGTCAAATTCGAGCAGAATTAATTAGGCACCCATTTAAAAATACAAATCAGCCAAATTAATAAGAAAATATCAACAATTCCATCATAAATAATTTCTTCCACTTTTTTAACATAATAATACTTTCATAGGAATTAATGTGGAGCGCAAAACAGCTTCAACTTCAAGGTGACCCAAGTCTGCTGCGGCCACCGCAAAATGCCTTCGGTGCCCCCTTGGCACCTACGTGGGAGCTGTTACAGGTTCGTATCTAGGTACTTTGTGTAATAAAATCATTTAATGTTTAACTTAATCACGTTAATTATGCGTTAAATTCAGAAATACAAGCGTCTCATTTTCCAAAATGACTCCTATTTTTATAAATTAGGTACCTAAATGTGTTGTATATTATTAAACCGATTTTAAGCCGATAATAACAAACAAACCAACCAAATATCCACACAACCTGTTCATTAAGGATCAGATACAATACCTCGTAGCTAAATATATTATATCATTAAGATGTCATTCATACGACTTATATTCGGACTAAGTCTTGGTATACCTACAGGATTCGTACCTACAATTGTAAAGGCCATTTATTTTACAGTACATGTCTTTGTGACTTATAGGGCGGGTTCTGAGTCGCGATTGGGTGCCGCAGGGGTGACTTTTCGCCTACTTGACTTACCCCGCCCATTGGCCACGATGCGATAATGTGACTTGACGCCCACTGTGCATAAAAAGCTATCTATGCAGACTCTTGTTATTCTCTCTTCTCTTATTATTAATCCTGCCTTTTTTTCTTTTTCGTTTCTTCGTTCCATTAAAATGTTTTTCTTTACGTTAAGTAAGAAATATTAAAAACCGAATATTTCTTTTAACAAATAAGATGGAACTTACAACGTAGATATTTTTACAAAGTTAGGTACCTACTTATTTTTGCAGGAAACCAGCGCTCGGTTGTTGTTTATGGCAGTCCGTTGGGTGCGATGCTTAGCTCCATTCCAAGCTCTCACTCCGTCTGACCAGCTAGTTCTACTGAGGGCTGCGTGGAAGGACTTATTCCTGCTACATCTAGCGCAATGGTCTGCTCCCTGGGACCTGGGACCTCTATTGTCTGCGCCAACTGCGAGAGCTAGATTACCTCCAGAACCATTAGCTGATTTAGAACTCAATACTCTGCAGGTCTGTACACGCTGCCTTTTATTACCTTGTTGACAGTCATTATCATATACTTATATCATATTTATTAGTATGCTTTTTCTTTCTAGGAAATATTATGTCGATTTAGACAAATTGCTCCAGATGGAAGCGAGTGCGGTTGTATGAAAGCTATAGTTCTATTTTCGCCGGGTAAATATTCTTTATTTTATTCTTGGAACATTAATTACATACAATACCTATGTACATTTTTAAAGTAAAAATAATTTTGGTATTCTAATCCTATAGTTCAGATCGTTAAACTGATTTGATGATGATGATTGAAATGAGTAGGTACATAGAATTGATTGTCATCTTTATTGTAGACACACCCGGGCTCAGTGAAACGCAGCCGGTAGAAATGTTGCAAGATCAAGCCCAGTGTATATTGGCAGACTACGTGCGCTCACGATACACTCGCCAACCCACTAGGTAAACGTTTGTTTTTGATAAACAGCCAGCATTGTATTTCATCGTTGTTTATGCTATTGTTCAACAATTAAACTATTGCAGTCTTTTCTATTCCTCTTTCCTGGCAATAGGCTTATGTATTAGATTAGGTAATTACAACAAATTATTTGGTTATCACCATAGACGTATATCTCAAAGTCTGGTATTTCCTAATCGGTACGCCTTGAGTGAAGCCAAAATATATACAGTTTGGCTTCACTTACCTACCTACATGAAAAAAAACACGTTCTTATACTCGAAAACACGCATACAAGCTCACCGATGATGCTACTATAAGAAATTTACCCCATAAATGTGAAATAATTGAAACCTACGAAAAACATTCGAATTTTGATGCAATGCACTGCGGCGACGATCTATTCAAGTAACCAAAATTGTCTAGGTTAAAATGGCTTCACTTGCGTCTTGCGGACGATTGCTTCGTACATGCTCAACAACTTCGCCACCCGGTGCGCGACGGGACGGACGCGTTGGGTTTTTCGGATTCACTTGCGTTTTCTTATTTATACTGCAGTTATAGGTGTTATTATACTATGGTTCTGTCATCTAACGTCCTGGGGGTCAACCACCAATAGTTACGAAAATATATATATGAAATAGGTATAAGGTAATACATAGGACTAAAAATAATACCTATTTATAACATTGTCACCGGACGTATCAATCTACGTTCTTTTAATATTTATTATCAATATTTTGATTTTTAAAGTAAAAATTGTTGCAGATTCGGACGATTACTGCTACTCCTGCCGTCACTTCGAGCAGTTCGCCCGCGTTCAATCGAGCTCCTTCTCTTTAGAGACACAGTTGGCGATGTTTCCGTAGCAACTCTCCTCCATGACATGTATCGAATGCAGCCCGCTCCCACGCCAGCTTTCCATCCCATAACTACCACAACGGATCATTGTGCGTCGCCCTAATACTCTTTGCTGCGGTCGCAGAGTTATCTCATCATGAAACCGTTATATATTATAATGTTGCATCGTTATTAATAATCTTTACTATTATATTATAGCTACATTTAAGGTAAACTAATAATACTCTATAATTATAGCTATAATAGGTAAATACCTAAAAAAAGTCAATCAGTATTTTAGCTAAATCATGTCTAAGTAAAAAAGAAAATTATAATTAAAGCTTTGTAGGATTATGCTAAAGAAAAACAATCATAAATTATTATAGTTACATGTGTGTATATAGAAATAACAGTTTTACTTAGTGATCACAGAAGTATTGCGAAACTACATACATCATTCCAATAAAGTTGTATGGCGTAGTTAATTGTTAGAAGTGCTTTAAGTCACGTATGCCACGTGTTTGATGAAATTGTATCATATACAAAACCTATGTTCTATGTACCTACCTATGTAGTAAATTACATAACAATTTCTTTATGTAAATATAAATACAGAGTAATAACGATATTTGAATATTAAATTATCTTAACATAAATTTCAAGTTTCTGATCAAAGGTTGCTTTGTTCGGATATCGGTAGTTATAATACTTACTTAATACAAAACTACTCATTATTGTAGCCAGGAAAAATTATTATTTTGATTAATTTTAACTTACTCTTAACACTTCATATTATCTTTCTCTGTCGTTTTAATAAAGTCGTCGTTAGTAAAAAAACCTTTAAAGCGCATGTGATTCATATTTATAAATGGTAAGGAAAACATTATTGTTGACAGTCTAGTCATTTTTATGAAGTTAAGCAATGAAATCATGAAGAAAGGCTATTCATAATCGAATTATGACGATATGTACCTAAGTAAGTTCAGAGCCCGAGATGAGATTATATCTTTAAAGTAAACCATAGATTTTAACATTATTCTAGTCTTTGCTCTAGTCATATATACTTGTACATTTTTTACTGTAAATTTTATAAGTATTACAATCCTAAATTATTGTATGTTAAAAACATTGTATAGTATAATATTGCAATTTTAAGAAATTAAAAGATATTATCACAACAAATAATTTTATTTTATTATTCCCGTGTTCTAGATTCTACAATGAAGAGATCACTCTCATAACAAAATAAAAAATGCAATTAAAATGCGAAGCCAATTTAATTTTGAAGCCAATCATAAATACATGTTCAATTCAATCAAATGTCAGGAAAAACCTTTTCTTATAAAAAGTAGTCTAGAGTGCAAATAAAACGTGTTTCTTAAATATCAGCCAGCCACATTGACTTTGCCCATTGAATGGATTGTTTCGACAGTAGATACATCAACTGAATCATCTTCTGCCTCTATCTTTGGTGTTTCTTTTTGTTCAACATTTGGTGCAGTTCTGGGAAAATCTAGCTTACTCCAAGAACCTGGCTCTGCCTTTTTCAATTTAATTTCCACTTTTGTTCCCAACATGGCAGCACTACTTTGTTTTACATCAATTACCTGTAAATAAATAATTACATCCTTTTTTTAAAAGATTATACATGCATAAACAATTCTAGAAACAAATAAAGGAATAATTGAGGTTTAAAATTATGTGTGTTTGTATTAACTTACAAAATATAAAATAGAATATAGAACATTTTCAATTTTAAACAATAGGGATCATGAAATTTAACACTTACCCCTCTTAATTCAAGATCAAGCTCAAAAGATGCATTGCCCTCTTCACGGAAAAACAACTTAACATTCAATCGAATTGGATTTACTTTCACATAACTTGCTAAGGCATCATACTTCTTGGCATAGACGCTTACAATTACATTATCTGGTGTCTGATGCCAATCCCAACGACATTTTACTGTTCCTGCAGCAGAAGTCTGTAAAATGTTATATGATTTATGGCATTGATTTGTCTATGCCTAATGGCTATTGCCTAGTCATATAAAATAGGTCTTTATCTTATGCTATTATCTTATACAGTCAAGTCCAATTTGAGATTTAATATGACTAATGTGCTAGATCTATTGTAGATCAGATGCCGCCAGTTTTGCAAAAGTAAAATTTTATGTAATTTTTTAATCATTTGAAAATATAAGTAATCATAAAAATAAAAGTCTAAGTAACCTCTTTAAACCATTTGTGCGTTCCTGTTGTACATCCTGGTTGACTTAGAAATGTATTAAAATCTGTAGTTCTTTTTTGGCAGCATGACCAGAACTTTAGGCCTTCATGGAAGACTGGGCAACCGGGATGATAGGTGCAGATGCTGTTGTTAGTCTGAGGTCCCCCATATGAAGTGCTACAACCACCATTTTTACATGTGGTTCCAATGGCCACAGTTCTGTAAGAATTAACTTTCATGTTTATAATGGTACTGTGTTTATAACATACAAAATATATAATTTAATTTTAAGTTAAACATTATATTTATATACATAACAGATTAGTCTCAAATGTCTCATTAACAATTATTATATATTAGTAGTCTGATTATCACAAATAAGTTTGTAAAGTTGTTGTAAATAAAATTTATATCATAAACACTATTTTTAACTTAGATATTTTATTCAAATGAAATTTATATTGAAATTGAGATACAACTTTACCCGTCAACTGAAGAAGCAACTTGTTGTGATGTTTGTACAATAGCTTGTTTCAAAGAATCTGCCACTTTTGGTTCCAAAGTTAACATTGGAGAATCAAATGAGGGTCTGGGTAATTGTGGTCCCACAATCTTTGTTCTTACTTCTATTACCTCTTTTTTCTCTAGTTCTTTATCCAATGCTTTCTTTTCAGGTTCTGGTGGTTTCTATGAAATAAATGAAAATGAGAAATCAGCATATTGCTTTAGCTTCTTGTACAGATATTGTGTACATATAAATTTGTAAAAGTGAGAAACAAATTGATTTATTAATTTTTATATAATGTGGACTTATTTAAGAAAATATAAAGCAATTAAAATAACATATCTAATGAGATGTTGAAAACAATGTGAAATAAGAACCTACCACATTTGAATGTTTAGAATAAGTACATCCTTTTATATTTAGAAACTCTGTAAAATCAACACTTTTCTTATTGCAGCACGACCAACCTTTGTAGGCATCATGAAAGACTGGAGCACCAGGATGATGACAACATTCATCTAAAAATTGAATGAATATTTTTAAATGTCCCTAACATTTAAACCTCATCAAGTAATCATTTGTTTAATATAAAACTGAATAATCTTCTAAACACCTACTAAAATATAAGAAAGTAAAGTAATCTAGAAAATTCTGTACCTTTGTCATTGCTATTTGGATCAAAAACTTGACCACAACCTCTATTGTAACATTGAACAAGATTCTTATTTTCTGGCATTATAAAACAGTAATGAACAATTACAATTCTGTAGTGATTAAGTTTAAATTAAAGTTATAGTTTTCAGATTCAGGCACGTTCTAGATACGAGTTTATATATAACTGACTGATTACTGAATTGTATAGATATATTATACGTCAAATGTCATAGAAATTTGACAGTAATTCTGTCATTTTCTATCTACAACCTGTAACATAATTTTTTCTTAAAAGTACTAAACGTTTCCCGGAAATATTTATGTGGTGTGTTTATTATGATCTAAATAAACCATCTAAAACTATGTTTTAAAATCAGTCAAATAGCCTATTATATGGACAGGGTTTTGAGCGCCAATTTAACAATTCAAACTTAAACATTAGTTAAAAGTACTTCATGTTTCCCGGAAACATTTATGTGGTGAGTTTTTATTATTCTCTAAAGAACTAATTAAAACTATTTTCCTAAATCAGTCAAATAGTCTATTCCTAATTTTTTATATACGTCAAAAATATTGCTTTAATGCCTAATGGCAACATTACATACTTACATCAAATACCTATCAATTCTGTATTGCGATTTGCGAATTTGTGTAGGCGTAAATTGGAAAATAATTAAATAAAATTGCTTAAATATATTGATCGTAAAGTATTAATATTGGATGCTTTATTCTTTTAGGCATAAATTTATGGTTGATTATTTTATGAATATTGTTCTGTGTCAATGTATCAGTAAAAAATATAAAAATGTAGACTAAAACATTGAACATAATGTGAAAATCGTCTTTGTATATTTTTAAAATGTTACGATGAGTAGAAGTTCAACTCAATCAAAAAAATGAATTTAATGCGCAAATTGCGCGGTGCGTCCGCGTCCTCAGCTGAGCCCTCAGAATCCACTAGTTCCCATGTCCAGCTTGGTTTAATGCACCTAAAAAAATTGTTTGCTGAGTACACTCATCCGACACAACCGCTAACTGAAGCTGAAAAAGATGACAAGTTGTATAATATGCTACCTCTATTTTGCAAGGTAAGTGGTAGATAAAAGATTAAGAATATATGTATTATTTAAAATATTCATTCCAATGGGAATCCTTAATATTATTAATAATTCCAAAATAGAACAAATAAAAGGCTTTTTTAACTTTCATAATTGGTGCTATAGAAAATAACAGAATTAATATGTACCTATACTTATCAATCATGTTTTTGTTAGGTTTTTGGTTCAAGTCCATCAACAGATATGAATGAGAAATTTTGGGATATTCTCTCCTTTTGCCAGCAAGTTTCAAAGCTAATGGTATCAGAGATTCGTAAAAGAGCCAGTAACCAGAGCACTGAGGCAGCAAGTTGTGCTATAGCAAAGTTCCTTGAAATAGAAAATTCAGAAGAATCAAGTAATGGGTGGATGTTGCTTTCAACCTTAAATTTACTGGCATCGGGTGATCAGTCTTTAATTCAGGTAAACTCTCTATGCTATTGTATAAAGATGAACTCAATACGTTTATAATAATATTAATACTGTGACTGTTAATAATACATATTTTTTAGGTCATGACAACAGCAGCAATTCCATCAACTTTAGTAAAGTGCTTGTATCTGTTTTTTGACCTTCCTGAAATACCAGAATCAGAGGCTGATGTGCATGATGACAGTAGTGAATTCACTCCTCGTGAAAGAAGAATACTTTTACAAAAAATTTTTGTTCAGGTTAATCATATTAATAAACTTAAGTTTAGTTTAACATACTTGTCAATTAATGACAAAATTTTATATTTGCCATTTGTTTATCAATGAAAAATGTCATAGCTTAACTTATATTTTTGAGATTAATTCATTGAAAAATAATTACAATTAACTATTGCCTTAGGTCCTAGTAAGATTATGTAGTCATCCATTCCCATGTGAAGAGTTAGCAAGAAAAGATGATTTGAGTCTACTATTTTCTGCAATTACATCTTGGTGTGCTCCTCACAACATTATGTGGAGAAAATCTGCAGCTGAAGTCTTAATGACTCTTTCTCGGCATGGCTTAACCCAATCTGTTGTACAATACATTCACAGTTAGTATTTTAGTATATTATTTATTTTTTAAGATTCGAAGAATTATTGAATGTTTGTTATATCTTTTAATTTTGCAATAACTGCAAATTATTCACTTTTTTACAGATAAGGGATGTGTTGGGTTGTGCATTGAAAATATGCAAAAAATCCCAGAATTGACACCCCTAGAGGTAAAGTATAATTCATATCAATCTCAATCCATATCATGCATAATCTCAAATATACAAATTATGCTACTTATCTGTTGTTTTACAGGTGGTTGAAATGTTTGTAGCAGTTTTTTGCTTTCTTAAGGATTCAAGTGAAGTCAGTCAATTATTGTTGGATGATTTTCGGTCATGTCAAGGATATCTATTTCTATCCGAATTTCTGTTGAAGTATGTACATTAAAACATTGGCAATAATACTGTTAGCACCTTTTATTATATTAATTTATATTTAATCCTTTTGATTTTGAAATATTAATTTTTTCAACCATACCATACCATACCATTTTGCTTACATTTACATTTTTGTTGCTTTGATCTTTTATTTTTTCCTAGGTTTTCAATTTAATCTTTGTTATTGTCACAGACATGAGAAGCAAGATGTGCCTGATTATTTAACATCAGGGTAAGGACACAGTTTCTCATTTGTTTTTTTTTATTATTTTTATCTACTGTTTTATGTTTAATTTATTGTAAAGTGTAATAATATGCAAGTATGATGTACATGTTAATTTCCTTTTTTCTGGTAAATAAATAAGTTTTAAAAATAAATCCTTTACAGGTTGGAAGAAGAAAGAGTCAGTGGTACTGAAGCAAGGGCAGCTTTAAGGAACCTTGTATTGATGATATCATCTCTTTGTGCTTGCGGATTTTCTGAATTACGGCCAACTAGAGCAAATACTGAACTGTTTCAGTTGCAAGGGTTTGTGTTACCACAGCCGTCAACGCCTGGACAAGCTGTGAGGAATGTCCAGGCTTTTCAGGTAACTTTATAAAAGGGTTGAGCTAAAATATATAGCAAGAATCAGGAGAAATAACTAATACATATTTCCACAGGTCTTGCAGTCAGTTTTCCTAAAATCAAATTCGCCAGCACTCTGTTGCACAATTCTCGATGCTATATCAAGCGTATATCATGCTGATAATGCCAATTATTTTATATTAGAAAATCAAAATACTCTTAGTCAATTTTCGGAACGAATTCATACAAAAAACGCTGAAATACAAGAGAAATTCTTCGAATTATTAGAATTTATTGTATTTCAATTGAATTTCGTGCCATGCAAGGAATTGATATCTCTGTCTCTGTTACTGAAAGCGAATCGGTCAAGAAGCTGTAGCATTTTGTGTATGAAAACATTACTCAATATTTTAAAGTAAGTATATTATCAGCGTTTTTTTAATTAATGGCCTTAAAGATAAATAACGAATTAACGAATGGTTTTTAGGCATAATGCAGTATTCAAAGATGTTTATCGAGAAGTTGGCATGCTAGAAGTGTTTGTGACATGTTTAACGCGATATGCGGTATTTCTGAAAGATAAACAATTATTAGAGGAAGAAATGGAGAAGAAAGAATCGGATACAAGTTTAACTGACTCTCCAAAAGCCCCCGAGAGAAAAAAGCGACAATCGCGACAAGATTCCTTGATACAAGATCCTAACATTGAAGTACAAGAAGAAGAATTGGGTTCGTTAGTTATGGAAGGATTGACAGCCTTACTCAATGGAAACGTGAACAATTGCAACGTTTTCCGAGACTGCGGCGGCGCTAAGTGCGTGCATGGAATGGTTGTCTATGAGTCCTGTAGAACTAAAGCGTTGGGTATGTACATTTTTCATATTTAATTACTATACTGTTTTACTATTTTCCGTTTGTAGAAAAGTGAAGAGTGTTGGATCATGTTCAAGTATTTTTTATATATTTCATATCAAATCCGTTTTGCGTTATATATCCTTACATAGAGTAAAACTAAGTCGCTTTTTTTTGTCTGTCCCTATAATACGCAACAGTTTTTCATGCGTTTTTTATCAGATAGATTGATTTGTATACAGTGTATACAGTGCATCTAGTTTTTAACCGACTTCAAAAAAGGAGGAGGTTCTCAATTCGTCTGTATGTAATACATTTTTTAATAAAATAATCCGTTTTTTAAGGTGTTATTCGAGAGCTTATCGTAAGTGGGTCTGGCGAAGAGGACATGTCCATGTTGCTATGCGGCATGCACGCGGCACCTAACGACGCATATCGGCTAAAACTGCATATTTTAAAAGCGTTGCTGGTCTGTCTTAGAGATTCGCATCGCACTAGAACGATATTTAGAAAGGTATTGAAAATATCTTTGAAATTGAGATTGTTAATGAATATGTAGTTGACAATTCACATTCAAAAGATATCTTAATGAGTGATTTTTTTTTAATTGTTAAGACTGTAAGTTGAAGTCAAGAATTATTATTGCTAATATAATAAATACCTTTTTAGGTCAGCGGTTTTGTATACGTAACCAGTGTTCTCGTCTCTTTGGAGGGAAAACTTCAAGGAGATAAATTAATGGATCGGGACATGTTACAATTGATTCACATCGTGTTTTATACCATAAGCACAGCGATGCGCTTTGAACCTGCTAACGCGAAATTTTTTCATCATGAGGTCAGTTTAAGCTTCTTAGTAAATTATGCAAATTGTTTATAATTTTACGTATACTGAAAACTAGATTTTTATAACTGCTATGTTTCTATTGTTATATCTCGTATAAAAACCTTCTAATATATAATTAATTTTAGATATGCATGACAACACTGTATGAAACAATAAGACTTCTCGGTTGTTTTACGAACGACACGGAGTTACAAAACGATACGGAACCTGGCGACCCAGATTTATACGAGGTCTTTCATGATATTTTTACTAGCAATATTTTGGAAACGACGTAAGTATAATTTCAAAGTACATTAGAACTTTTCACATAACTTGAATATTGACATCAAAAATATTTTTTAGGTTTCCTACAAAAGTTCCTGTAGAATTTATTCATGCCTGTATAGTACTCAGGTTACTGTATGACGTCGCATTGGATTCTTTTGATAAACCATCATTTTTTGGATCTCTCAACGTTAAATCACCAAGCCTAACGAGACAAAGTTCCGCTATTAATGAGGTAATTAAGTGAAGAACTTTTAATCAATTAATATATATCTATACTAATATGATAAAGAAGTAAAGTTTGTGTGTTTATAAAATTGTAAGGGGTAATCTCGGGATTTACTGAACCGATTTAAATATTCTTTCACTAATAGAAAGCCACATTATTGCTGAGTGTCATAGGTTATAAAATAAAAATAAGATACAATAATAATATTATATATTATAATAATAAAGTTACAAAAATAAAAAAAGGGTTATTAAGGATTTGCCCAACAAAGTGGGCACGGACCAGCTAGTACCTAATAGCTTTACTAGAATATGGCAAAACCAAACAGAAGATTTATGATGAGTCTTGGAACATAAATTATGATACGATTAACTTTGTCGAACGAGATGTCAGAAAAATTGTAAAATGTGCGCGGATGGCATCAGCTATATAAATTATTGCATCAATTATTATGTTAGTTAATAATGACTAGTTGGACTGGGGTTATAGTATTTTTTAAATTTTATAGCAAGGTAGACCATAATTATTAAATAGATACCTATTTATTTGTAAATATGCTTTTATTGTGGTAATAATTGTTTTTTATAAATATTTTTTTATTTCTTTGTCAATAGGCGAAACCGGCCGGGCGTTCGACACCGCTGAACCTGTCGATAGGCGCCCCGACGAGCGAGGCGTGGGTGATCCACTCGGGCGTGGTGATCGTGCTCGCCAAGCTGCTGCCCGCCCTGCCGCGCCCCGCGCCGCACCAACACTACGCGAGGGCGCTCAGGGACTACCTGGCGCACGTGCTCAAGAGCTTGGTCAGAAGGTGAGCCGATCTCCTATCCCGAGTGTCGAGCTCGATGAGCCGTATATATTCATTAAATATAAATAAATGGACATCTATCTAGTGCGTTTGTTAGTTTTAATAGTACACCGGTTCTTTAAATTATTTAATTATGCAATGAATGTGTTAGTTAATTAAAGACATTATGTCATGAAGTTATTTCACTTTGTATTAAATTAGGTTTCTAGTTTAATATAGGAATAATGTAAATAGGAGCGACTGATTAACAGCAGGGGTCTCTCTACACAATAAGTAGTGTGAAAGAAAGTTGTCTCTTTAGCAAAGGAATTAAACTGGATCAGGATTCAGGATCGAATATGCTTAATAGAAATTACATTATAACAGTTATACGGATAGATATGAATAATTGTGTGTGCAGCGAGCGCAACCAGCAAGTGATGTGCGGCGCGGGGCTGGCGGGCGTGGTGCTGAGCGTGTGCGGCGCCGCGCTGCGCGCCGAGCGCCACCCGCTACACGCGCCCGCGCTCTACGTGCTGGAGCGCCTCGCCGCGCACGCGCTGCGCCCCACCGAGCTGCGGTACCCCCTACCACCTACACCACCACTAATTACGTGTCACATTGTTTGTCCGCGAGTCGCGACTCCGTCCGTGACTCCTAAACTACTGAACAAATTTTAAAGTTAAATTTGCACACACACACACACACACGATATTGCACCGGGAACGGGAATTACGCAAATAAAACCGCGGGGAACCGCTTGTACTTCATAATATAATAAAAAATACCCCATGATACTTGCTTTCTAATAAAATTAATAAAAAATTTATTTGGTTAAATATAAAAAAAAAGATGAATAAGATGTTCTTATTAAATAGAATACGTATTGAATTTAAAATACAAACAGTTTACATTAATTAATTTTGTATATAGTAAAATAACATTTGACATATTATTTCAGTGAATTCTTACGCATGGGAAACCCTCTCAATTGTCTGGCACCAGAACCAGGACAAGTTTGCAAGCCAGGCGGACCTGTTCCTCTAACCAGAATCAAGACTTTAGTATCCATGACTACGCCCAGAGATTACAGGTACTAATAAGTTTATTAGGTGTAATATTTTAAAATTAATTTATTAAATTTATAACTGTATATTTTTAGATCTCAAAACTCGTGCACCCTACCACCGTTCGTTGAGTTTGATATGTCGGCGGAAGGATTCGGTTGCCTGTATCTTCCAAGTATTGCTCCCCAATCAGCAAACCTAAATGCGCTTGGATCCCAAGATACGTCGACACTTGGTGGAATAGGATCAGGTATGTTTCAAAGCTTTTTGATCGGTTTTTAAAAACTTTCCTTTTTTATAGAGAAAAAAATGTATGGCTCACTATAAGAAATATCATAAGCTTTAAACCATATAAAAGCATGAGGCTTTTATTTTTCTTCAGGCGATCGGGTATTTCCACCACAAACAGGCTTAACGTATTCCACGTGGATATGCGTGGAAAAATATTCTGAAGCAAGATCCGACCCGCACTGTGTGAGGTTGCTCACTCTAGTCCGAAATATCAACAATTCAAGAGATGACCATCTCGTGTGCCTCACCCTAGTTCTCTCTGCGAGGGATAAAGCTATAATTGTATCTACACAGGAAACCTTGGTTCCACATAGTAAGTTTAAATTCATATTTTATTTACTACATATTTCTTAGAGCAGTATGAACACGTAAAACTCGTATTATAATACATCTGTTTATATTTGCATATTTTATAATAAATAATTTTTACTTTTTAGCTTATTGTTATATTAAAACATTCTTTCTCTTCTCAGATGTAGGTGAATGGGAACCAGAAGGAACGGGAGAGTGCGGCGCTCGGGTGTGGTGTCCAGATCTGCAGCACGAGGGACAGTGGCACCATCTGGCGCTGGTCCTTAACCGTGCCGTACTGAAAAATTCGTCGTTTTCCTTGTACCTCGACGGTAAGTGTTCTACAAATATCCTAATCAAATGTGATGATACCTATCGATCGAATTTTTTTAAGTACACTTATACATAGTGTCATCTAGTCCCATGCTAAGCAGAGCTTGTGTTATGGCAACTGGATAACTGATAAATTACATATACATATACATATACATATACATATACATATACATATACATATACATATACATATACATATACATATACATACCCCAGAAAAATACAAATATATTTTTCCGGTGTGGGGATTGACCCCAACACCCTTCGCGCAGAAAGCAGTTGTGCAACCACCGCTCCGAGCGGTCGTCAAATTTTAATCATTATTTCGAATATTTTCTAAGTAGTTCTATATTTATTGGCATTTATATTTTCACCAAAGGAATTAAAGCGTTTTACATAATTAGAAAACATACAGTGCAATGAATCTCATCTATGAACGTTTTGTTTTTTGTTGGCGCAGGTCAGCACATGCACTCGGGCAAGCTGCACTACGTGAGCGCCAACCCGGGCGGCGGCGCGGCCACGCTGTCGGGCGCGTCCAGCGTGTACTGCGTGCTGGGCACGCCGCCGCACTGGCGCCGCTACTCGCGCCTCGTGTGGCGCCAGGGGCCCGCGCTGCTGCTCGAGGACGTGCGTATACCGTGCAACCCTTTTTTTTTTACGGGGGGAAGTCCCGTTTCGGATACCGCGTCCCTCTCGGGAGAAAAGGAGGCGGTTTAAAGGGTGGCGGGGGGCGGACTTGCTGAGGACGCAAGAAGCAATCGCCCGCGAGACCCTCTATCGCCTAAAATCCACTTATATTATAAACACGCAAAAACTATCGTATCGGTTTGGCTCAAAGTATGGCATAAAGATAGACTGGAGGGTAACACAAAGGATAGTTTTATCTCGGTATATTTGGTAACGGAATCTACCAGGTTAAACTTGCGGGACACAGTTAATACTATAAATAAATATTAAGTTAGGTTTTTCTAATTTACTAATATTATTTAAATTTCTAGGTGTTGCCAGCGCAAACTATATCTGTAATCTATCAACTGGGCCCTCATTACGTCGGCACTTTACAAGCGCCAGTCCTGCCCGGCCCCAACCAGGAGCCCCTAGCTCCTTTAGTCGCCGAAGAAAAAGTCGTATTTGGCATCAATGCGAGAGCGATGTCCCAACTCACTCTAGCTAAAATACGCAAAGTTTACAGTAAAAACGACAACAAAGCGATCGCGAAGCAACTGGGAATGTCGTCCCATGAGAACGCGACGCCGATCAGAGTTCTACATAACTCGGCGGGACATCTGATGGGGCCGGCGAGGTGTTTGGGCGGGGTCGTTGTTGGATATTTAGGCGTTAGAGTTTTCTGTCCGAAACCAGCAGCTATAATGGTAAGTTTATTTTTAAATACCTGACACATTTAGTACTTTGATAAATAAGATTTAATAGGCATACTTCCGAGCAGAAAAGAGTTAAAAACACTTACAAAACTCTCAAATAATGAAACATTTTCCTAGGCAAATAATTGCCAAAATAATATCATCAACTACATCTTTATATGTATATGAGTACATAGCATCAAGTTTTTACGATTACATTTCTTAATAAATGCATTATAATGGTAAAAATGTAACATGATGATTGTAATAATTTCAGATCGATACCGTTGGTGGCTGTTCAGTATTATTAGGCTTAATAGCAATGGCCCAAGACGTTGAGTGCCTATACGCGGGGGTTAAAGCATTAGTGTGTGTTGTAAAATCGAATAAATCGGCTCAAGCAGAAATGGACAGGCGAAAAGGCTATCAGACATTGGCTATGCTCTTGAAGAGAAAAAAGCAACTGTTGAATTCGCACATTCTTCACCTCATTTTTGGCTTGGTCGGCACCGTTGATAGCCAAAAGGAAACCTCGTCAATACCTAATTTAACTGCATTTCAGGTACATTCTAAATCTTACTATTATTTGTTTTAATAATTGTTCATTATTTCCATGTTAGTTATATTTAATTTATAATTTCAGGACCTTATATGTGACTTAGACGTTTGGCTAGGAGCCCCAGGTGGGCTGATAAAGTCTCTTCTAGAACATTTATTAGAATTAGCGACAGAAACGGCCCACCGAACGCACAACCTACGCACAATGAGAGAACTTCAATTAGTACCAAAGTTATTGTACATCGTGAACGATGTTAAAGTTGGCAGCACAAAAAATGTTCTTATGAATTTGTTAGCGGCTCTATTAGGAGGCCAACCACGACCCACGGACCTGTTGTGCCTCGGACAATTTATGGCCTACACCTTGCCTCTCCCGTCTCAGACGGAACAGAATATAGTGATCACCGAAAACGACTTGGACAAAGAATGTGAAGGCGAGCATATAATTCTCAGGAATAAGTGTCTGTGCGTCCTACACGGGCTCTTGTTTACGAACCGTAACTTGGTCAATACGATAGTTTGCGAAGAACTATCGAGAGTTCTCGGAATGGATTGGCTTCTCAGCTTCATGCAAGAGAACGTGCATCCGACTACCGTTCTGTGGGCGTTAAGAATTCTAGTCATCATGTGTTCTGGTCAAGGACAACAGTGCGCGATTATGCAAAGGTATTTTTTCAGTTTGCAGTTCACTTTTTAACTTTATATTCGGGTCTAAAGCGAAGCAGAAGTCTTTGATGCGTTGAGCTTAAATCTTATATTTTTATGAAGTACATAATAAGTTGCTGCATGAAACGACCAGTCAAATCTTTGTTCGCGTTTCCGTTTCGATGTCATTTCACAACTTTAATATCACCTTTAATGCGTTCGAAAGTAGCAGTTATTTACATTTTTTTTTCGGGTAATGTTGTGTTTAGAAGCGTTTGAAACATAGAAATCGTGCACACCCCATGATGATGTGAAACGTGCGGTCAGGTTCCGGTCGGGCGCGGGCACGGGCGGCTGGCTGCGGCACACGGAGCTGGTGGCGGGCGGGCCGCAGGCGGGCGTGGTGCTGCCGGCCGCCGCGCACCCGCACGCGCACCTGCACGCGCCGCTGCTCTACACCTCCGGCTTCACGCTGCTCGCCTGGTACCGCCACATGCCCACACCCTATTATTATTTATAATATTCTTACTACCTGTTGCCCGCGACTCCGTCCGCGTTTACTTTCATAAAAAAATATTCCTCTGGAAACTGGATAATAATCCTATCCTATGTCCTTCTCCTGGTTCTAAACTACCTCCCTGCCAATTTTCAGCTAAATCGGTTCAGCCGTTCTTGAGTTATAAGTGAAGTAACTAACACGACTTTCTTTTATATATATATATATAGATGAAACTAAGTTATAAAAATATTTTAAAGACTAATTATGATTATTATACGCCAAGCAGAAGGGTATCACCAATTTTTTCATAAACCTTTGATATTTTTAAAGGAATAAATGAAATGTGTCACATAACTACATATAACCATATTCTGTATCTACTGTATGTGGCGAATATGATAAAGATAATCATCACATACTCCCACCGATTTCAGTTTAGTTAAAATTTAAGTAAAATTTAAAAAGTAAGTTATTTAAATATTAAGATATATATGTACACTATTTTGGGTTACTGTCTCGTTCAGGTATTAATGTTGCGTTCTATATGTATTATCATGCGACGACAGTAACCTGTTATAACAACAAATAAATAAATCCAAGCAGACGTTAGAGAAGTTATATTTTTTTATCTAAAAAATAATAGTAATAGAACTTGTAATGTTTTAGGTTGTCCCTCTTCCATCTACAAATACCCGAGTTGTACTACCTATTATTCGGCTTAACCCTCGGTCAGCCGATGCGTCAAATAGGCCCAGAGAAAACGGTGTCGGTCGAGCGAGTGTGGGCGGCGGCCTGGGGAGCCGCTGCGCCTCAAAGGCAATCCTCGGCCGCTCTGGCCGCCAGGATAACTCTATGTCCTGAAGCTGTGGTTATACTCCTGGCTACCGTCAGATCCTTGGTACACGCTGAATCGGGGTCACTGCCGGACTGGCTTGCGGATCATCCTGTTGCTATTATACAGGTGAAAATACACAAATTCAATTTCATATACATTCATATATTTTTGAGGTTATATTAATGTAATGAAATAATAAATGAATTAAGTAAAATGGGATTATATAGATTTAACGTTTTAAATTATGCTATTTACAGGTACTGTTTTCGTTGTACAACACGTTACCGGATTTCGTAACGCTTATGATGACAGCTGAAGTTTTAACAGCCCTCGCGTCCATACTCTTTCCACCGAATGCCTCAGACGAAATTCATATGCGTAAGTATTTTTATCAAAAGTGCATGAAGATTCTAACGAACATTTAACCGCAACATGTCAATTAACATATTTTGTTAATTTATTTTAGCTATATGTGAAAGTGGGGAAAGTTCAGGCGCATCTACACCCGGGTCTGAGAAAGAAGTCGTATTAGTGAGTAACGCGGCGGCGCTCACCCATCACGCGGCCAGACAGGCCGTTATGGACTTTCTCAAAGTTATCGTGTTGGACTCGCTATCCCTCAGTGTTACTGCTAAGGCTTCCCCAGTAAGTGAATATGTTACAAAGTACAAATAAATTCATTTGCTGCTGTTACCTTGTTGTATTTTTTAAATAATAACGAAATTATAATCAGATTACTTTTATTAACAATTTAAAAACAATCTGATGTATGCTTAATAATATGTTGAGCATAGTTTTCGCACATTTAACTGAGAGGTCGCATTGAAAAATTTTTTATAGAGTACAAATGCGACCGACTCGGTGCCAACGTCAATGTTTTGTACGCCCTGTAGTCCCTGCTCCGTGCCAAGATCATACTTTTATTGCGTAAATATGCGGATATTATTATAATTATCATATTCTGTCTGAACTAACCACTAACCCTTGTCATACTGGCTAAGGCTATGTAACATCCTTAACTCATGTTTCAAATATTTCTACTAACAATATTGGTGTCTATCAATACTGGATGCATACTCGTTTCTTGGCTGTGATAATGTTAACAATGAAATTTTGAAAATAGGCTTTACCTGATTACATCTTTATCGTCTGGGTCATCTCTGTAATATAAAATATATATAATACCTATAATTCACTTTACGACATATGCCATACATAAATTATTGTGCTACTTCTAATACAATCTGCTATTTATGAATAATTCTTCTTTTACTATTGAAAATTGAAAAAGGTTATTGCACAATTGTATAGGTATTATAAGGGGCACAGTAGTGTGTGGGCTTACAATACCTATGGTTGATCTTTACGTTGAATGTCATTATCATTTATAGGTTATCGATCTAGTATTGGACGCTTCGCCCGCAAACTGTACAAGCGAACAGCAAACTGAATACCAAACCGAGGTCTTAACTACTCTCATGGAAAATCTTCTAAACACGGAACTTTTCGGCTCCGAGTCTAATATATCTAATGTTTGTTATTTGGCGGCTCGACTAGTTGATAAATTGTGGCAAGGACAATTGTCGAGGGATCCCCACGAAGTATGTAGCTTACAATAAATAATGTGTTTGTCTTTTTCTTAGCTTTAACATTCATAATTTATATTTTCTAGGTCTTTGATTTCTTAGTTAAATTGCTAACTCAAGCCAAAAAGAAATCGCTAGTTATATCGTTGGAAGGCTTACATCATTGCCTGAATAGGACGATTCTGTTTCTTTTGTCACGTACTAGTGATAACATTGCGGATCAAATGTCTGTGCTAGAAGCATTGCACAAACTCACCACTAATAGGTATTTATTTTGATAAAATGTATCCATAAGTTAGTATAACAAAATAAATAAATCAATACATATTAAAACATTTTTTTATTTGTTAGATTGCTTATTTTTGGAGCTGGCAATCACGAACTAGAGTTTATCGGGTGCCTTACGTATTGCCTTCTACAACTGAGTGCGAACATGAAAATAACACTGGACTCTCACATGCGAACCACGTGGCACGTGAACCCTAGTGGGGATTTGGAATCGAGAGACGACAAACTGACAGCACATCAAGGTATTAATTTATTATAAAGCTGCATGA
>JADANM010003811.1:3712589-3723729 GCA_026213755.1 Eurema hecabe | reverse complement strand
CAAGTGACCCGAGTGAACGCGTCCTTGTCTAACTCACGACAAAAAATATATTTTTATTTTTTTCTTTTTACTAACCAAAAAATATCAAAATATGACATTTCAAAGATTGAAATCTATAAATAAATCGAAGTATAAAGCGTGCTTACATGTGTTAGGGGTTCCATTGCATTTTTTTTATTTTGATTGGTACTATCAGTGAACATTCTATACAAACAAGATGGGATTTTAAGTTTTTGCTAGAAACGTATAACTCGTCTCGTTGCCTAAAATAGACTAATTGTAAGATATCCTAATTAGGATGGTTTTGCTTCTGTAAAATTTTGCGCATATAATAATATATCTATGTAATATAATATAATTGCCCATGAGATACTTATATCCCAATGATATTACACTTATTTACTTATTTTATTTATTATAATATCATTTACAAAATTTGTTAAATTTGTTTTTACGTAAGGAAAGTAAGAATTTAAGTAGTAAAATTGCGTAATAAATAGCCGATAGGAGACCGATTAGGTGCCAGGGTGGGTACCCCCACACCCCCACACCCCACACCTTTTACCGCCTGAACAGTGTTGTGAAAATGTCACTGTGCTCCAGTCTTAACATCTGATGACTCATAGTGGGGAGCGTCGTTGTACGTAGTGCACCACTGCTCTGAGTTGGGCTTTATAGCAAAGTTCCGGGTAGCACTGCATTTGCTATGGGCTGGCGACTGGCGTTACTCTTACTATAAGGAGTGCGTCCAGCTCGTCTCCCCTCTTCATATTATAAAAAAAAACTTGACAAATCGACTATTAAAGACATTTGACAGAGTTGTGGCGGGAATCTTGCGGCGTCTATTTGTAATCTCGATTGAATATTCCTTTTTTGCATATAGTGATTTAATGTTTGATTGTGATAGTGAATCATGCAGTAAACTAACTAATAAGTGTCCAAGAAATGAAGAATTCATTTGAGTGCGCATAGTAGCGCCGTTCCGATTGCTCCAAGATTCGTCGAGGTTCTTCGTAAAGTTCACTATCACTTTACGAAGGGCAGAACGAAACGACTGACTGACTCGACTAAAGACGACTTGACGACGATTTGACTTGACTCATATCGACTTTTATATTGACCACGTTGCCTCTTATTACATTCACATTGACAAAAAGCTAGACGCTAATGCCATAATATAAGAAAGAAAGAAATGTTGACTGTTGACTAATAACTTAGAGAATTGTCAATTGAGATTGACTTTTGAGTTTTGACTAGGTACTGAGTACCAACTAATGATTAATATTTTAATTTTTATTAAAACGTAGTGATTACATTCTCTTTGTTTTATACCTATACAATAAAGGGTTTGGAGAAGATTAAAACAATATGCCTTTTTGACTATATCTAGCACATAGTAAAGTTTTCGTTTAATAATATACAATAGATTCAATAGATTGCTGAAAACCAAAGTTGATTATTTCCCATAAATATTATAATTTGTTTGAATCGCTCTTTTCCATTTCCATACGACGGCTGTCAATATTTAGCCGTAACGACGATTTGAATCATGATATATTTGAAACTATAACTAAATGTTCTTTTTTAATTTAAGTTTTAAAGTTGCTACAAAATGACAACAGCTTGGTCTGTTTTGATACTAATTAATATAATTGATACTAATTAATAAAACATTTTAGATTGCTCTATTTCTTTAATGAGAAGATATTTCTTTGTATGAAAAATGGCTCTTCAAAAATCTGATTATACTTCTTATATTATTGGGCTAACATTAGCTACATCGTCAAGTATTTTTATTGGCTCCAGCTTTATTATAAAAAAACTTGCTCTTAAGAGATTGTTGACTCAGGGAAACCTGAGAGCATCTGCGGGTGGCTTTTCATATTTGAAACAGTGGATGTGGTGGCTCGGACTAGCAACAAGTATCTACAATTATTAATATAAATTTTATTGCTTTGTTATATAATGATAACACACTTTGATTTTTAGTGGGGATAGGAGAAGCTGCAAATTTACTGGCATATGCCTTTGTACCAGCATCCTTGGTTACACCATTAGGAGCATTAAGTATTCTAGTAACTACTGTGCTATCAGCTAAATTTTTAAATGAAAAGCTTCATTTTCTTGGCAAGGTAATTGTTAAATTAATTTGAAATCAATAGTCTTCCTATTTTTATTTTTTTTTATTCCTATATTTTCAGATTGGATGTATGCTTTGTGTAATTGGATCTGTGATATTAATACTTCATGCACCAAAATCTGATGTCATCACAAACTTCTCAGACATAATAACTAGACTTCTCGATACATATTTTGTGATGTATGTTAGCACAATTATTATCATTATTCTTCTTGTGTATGTATATCTTGTTCCTAAATATGGAAAAACCAATATAATTATTTACCTTATAATATGTTCTGCAATTGGTAGTTTATCAGTAGTTTTTTGTAAAGCAGTAGCTTTAGGTATTAAAGATGGAATTAATGTTAATGACTCAAGCATATTTATGTTTTTTATACTTTTTGTGATAGCAGTAGGTGGAATCATGGTGCAGTTAAATTATTTAAATAAATCATTAGATATTTTTAACACAAACATGGTTACACCTGTGTACTATGTAATGTTTACCAGCTTAGTCATAGTTGCATCAGGTATTTTGTTTGAAGAATGGCACAATATGGTTGGTAAAGATATATTTGGTTGTATAGTCGGATTTATTATATTAATTGTAGCTGTGTTTACACTAAATAACTTTAAAGATACAAAAACCATTCCATAGTATAAATAATATCCTTTGTCAAAAGCTTTAATTTTAATTGTTTCTTATAATAGATTGATTTTAAGGAATGCTGTATTTTAATTTTAAATATGTTACAAAAATTACACGAAAATAAGATTTACCCTTCCTTCATTGACACCAACAGTATAGAGGGTATGATAAATGCAATTACTACACAATATATAGTTGTATCATGTATTTTATATCACAAGTAAATTGTAACAGAGTGATAAATAAATGTCCTGCATATGGGGCAGGTCCGTTGGTATCCATAAAGTTGTAAACAACATTCTCTACATAGACATACATGCTTGCAAGGTAATATAAGGACACACTTTTGCCTTTCCTGGCAAATCACACATAAAGCATCAGCAGCACTTGCTGCTTCATCAATATTTTCGTCCAGGTTAACATCTCTAGTTATTATTAGTTCACCACTATCCACTCTTGTTATAACTCTCACATCGGAATCAGTGAAATAGTTGTAAACTGTATGGTACAGATACCAAAGTCTTCTTAATACAATCCAGTACATGTGGATGATCTTTGAATGTATTTCAACTTGGAAACTTAAGTAGATGCGTACTATAGCTATCGCTGTCATAATTCCAATGAATGATTCCACAGGCACATCAGACAAAAAGTTAGTAAATCTTAAAAGAATCTTATACACATCATATATATAATGAAAGACAGCCTCTTTCACATATTTTGTACAGGCTTTTACTATATATGGTAAATGAACAGGAATAAAAGTTAATATCAACCATAAGGCATCTCCAATAAGTAAAAACAACTTTTTCATTAATATCAGACTCTCTAAGATTACAATAAGTATTGTATTGACGGCATATCTAATTGAATAGACAAATGTAAAAATTTGTGATTGCACTTTACTGCACAACATCCATGCTAAGTTTTGAATATAATAACACTGGTCAATTATCAGATCTAAATATTGTGTAGTCCAGTGGGGTAGATCCTCTGTGAATATAAACACATTGTCTTCATACACAATTTGAAGAAACATAAATATACTTTTAAAACTATTAATAATAAAATTTATAATGCTTGTTATCAAAACCACAATAACTTGTCCAATGAATGATGCGAATTGAAATACACATTGAACTAAAGATGCCATGATGTTGAATGTTTGAGCTAAAAATGAAATCATTTTCTTTAGTCATCGTCAACCAACAGTATAATGTTAATTTTCTCTTTTTCTTCTAATTACACAACTGATTATTAAGTACAGAATATAAATAAAGGTTAAACAACTAAGAAATAGTTTATGTATGTTTTTGTTTTGAAATACAGTGTCTAATGTCTATTCAATAACCGACTTCATTTCAGTTAATCAGTAGTGTAGTAAATATTGACATTTGACACTTGAAAAGTTGAAATTTGAAATTAGAATCTTGAGTCAATGTCATTTAGTGACATTGACTAATTTGTAAAGACTAAATAAACTACATATTACATAATATTTCAATTACAGAGAATAGTCCGACATTACGATCAATTAATTTCAAGTTAAAAAAAATAAACACTTCATAATTTTATGGCACTGCACATATAATTACACTAATCATTACTTAGTACTTTTGAAAGTTCTCAATATATGAGTGATGAAAATCTAAAAATAAAAAATCTAAAACATTCATCGTTAAGTTGAATTGAAAAACTAGGAAATTTTCATCGAGCACCAACACAATAAAACTGAAATAAGTAGTTTTATTGTTATTTGTTATTTTATTGACTATCATACAAATAAGAAGAATATAATTTATCTGTTTAATAAAAAAATAAAAGAACCTTTATTATTACTCTCTAAGAAATAAGAAACGTGACATTTTATTATAGTCATCCAAGTTCTCTGACCAATGATACTGATGTAATTCTTCCATATGGATATAATAAAGTTTTTTTTTAAATAAATATCACATCATTAATTTTGTTCAATATATTACTCAATCAGTTATTAATCTATAGGTACTTTACATTCGCCATTCAAGCGCTGTGACTTGGGAGTCTAGTGTCAAATAATTTTGAACTGTATAGAAGCGTAAACTGTAAAGCGTTGCTTTGCATTTTGCAATTTGCTTTTAACGACTGTCACATTGTCAGGTTTATTTTTTACAAATTTTGGTTTACAGAAGTAAACATTGTACTAAAGCAATTAACTATTTATTTAAATTATTGTGATTGTTAAGGATACATTAATACAATGTCGAGTACATCTCAAAAACACAGAAACTTTGTTGCCGAGCCTATGGGTGAGAAACCCGTTACAGAATTAGCTGGTATCGGCGAAGTTTTGGGGAAACGGCTTGAGACCGCCGGTTTCGATAAGGTAATGTCAATTAATGAATAAATTGTAATTGCTTACATATTTTTATAAAATCTATTTAAGGCTTTGTAATTATTTCAGGCTTATGTTGTATTGGGACAATTTTTAGTGCTAAAAAAAGATCGTGAACTATTCCAAGAATGGATGAAAGAAACCTGCAATGCCAATTCAAAACAATCAACTGACTGTTTTCAGTGCTTAAAAGACTGGTGTGATGAATTCTTGTAAGTCATTAAAAAATTAAGATGTATAAATGTGCTACCTAAGTGACCACAATCATCACATGTAAAGTCATGTTTAGTTAATATAAGTAAAAATCTTTTATTTTTCTAACATTAATTAATTGGCTTAATTCAGCCATGATAACAATTTTGTTCTTTGGAATGGTATTTAAATGAGAAAAGAAAATGATTAAACTTCAATGTTGAAGCACATTATTAAATGTAATACATATTAGATTATCTTGCTTACTCTCAAAAAACAATTATTTTTAACTTCAAAGATGGCTCATGTGACAAACCAAAAATATTTTCTATGTAAGATAGAGATCTTGAAATGTCATAATGTAAATGGTATATATTATAAGTCAAAATATGTATTTTTACTATACAGTGAAACAATTTTGTATAATAATAAGAAAAAAAAGGTAATATAAGTGAATAACTTTATATTTTTTCTAATTAAATCTGTTTATAATACAATAATTAATAACAATATTTGTTAAAAATTTAAATATAACTAATTACAATATTTTGTTTATGTGAATTATTTCGAACCTCTGATATCCCACTGTACATACTAATTCTTGTTTGATAGACTTAATAGATTGGTATAGTAATAATCAGGCCATAAAGACAACAAAAAATATAAAGAAGAATATTAACACTCCAAAAACTTTGAACATTAATGCTCTGTTACCAGTTACGCTTTGGAAATACTTCATTATTTCCCTGTGTCCAGCTTCTACATTCATTTCCGCTTCCTGAATATTTGTATCAATTCTTCCTATTGCTTCATCTTGCTCTTTTACCATGTGTGCTAACTGTTGAAATATGCCACCCAATTCTACAATGGTACTCTCTATGTTATGCATAGTTTCAGCTCTTTGTTGCACATATGTGTCTGTGTCATCTTTTAAAGCCATTTGTTGCATTTGGAAACTTGGTGTATCACCCAAATCAATGCTAACTTCATCAGGTTGTAAAAGTGATGGAACTTCCCTTACAATAGGTGTAGTATTTGAAAATTGTTCACGTCTGTTGTTTTGATGTTTTAAGTTTTCTGATCTTACTTCCAGAACCTAGAATTTTGTTTTATTTTAAAATAAATTTAAAGAAAATCTTACAAAAATAATTAACTATAAAAATGTATATGCTTATAAATATATACCTGCTTAAATTGGTTACTCATTGATGCAAGCCGAGATTGTAATGCTAAAACCACACTAGAAGAATGGCTATGCATACTTTTTCGACCTCTTGGCATTTCACCTAACCGAGCAATTTGTTGATTTAATGAATTTAAATCACCTTTTATTATATATGTCAACTCTTGTATTTCCATAGGTCTATCATCAAATAAAGACTTCTTCTTTGCAACTGAAAAATCAATAAAATTATAAAAAAACTAGCTGTTGCTCGCGACTTCGTCCCCGTCGGATCAATTTCTATTATTATGTTATAGTGGGTCAATCTAAGAAGATAGACATATACTGTCGTGGACTTTTTTTTAGATCTTTTAAAGAGGAATAATTCTTTCATACATATTATTATTGTATCTTGAACCGTTTTCGCAGCGCACGCAAAGGAAGCCCTCAAGAAGAATAATTATCCCCGTTTTTTCCAAATTTTCCATTATATCTTTGCTCCTATTAGTCGCAGCGTGATGTTATGTAGCCTAAAGCCTTCCTCGATAAATGGTCAATTCAATAAAAAAAGAATTTTTCGATTCGAACCAGTAGATCCTGAGATTAGCGCGTTCAAACAAACAAACAAACTCTTCAGCTTTATATATTAGTATAGATTGGTATTGAAATAATTATAGTTTTTATTTAATTGTATTAATATTAAGTGTACAACAAATAAGTGAAATTTTGCTTTATGTATATGTATCGCACAAAGACTCACTTATCAAGCAATTATGGTATCTATATACTATAGTGACAGATTTTTAAGAATATTTAGGGATTCCAAATATAATTTTCTTATACTTACGTAAAGCTAGCTTCTCTAGTTTAGCATATGTACTTGTTATATTTTTACTTATAACTTTTGCCATACTCATAAATTGAGAGTAGGTAGCAAGCACAGCTGCTTTGCGATCATCTTTAATAATAGGCCTAGCTAAAGTCCTTCCCTGCAAGCTTCGAACTGCAGAAGCAAACTCTTGTGTTCTATCTCGCGCAGACATGACTGGTTCAAATACAAATTCCTCTAGGATATCGAACACAAATTCCTGTTGGTCAAATCCCTGACCAATTTGATGCTGATGATTTGGGGTGACTTGAGATTGTGTCAGAAAGCCTTTTTTATCTAACTTATTGTAAGGAATTACTTCCTGTATCTGTGGCGGCCGCTCTGATACACCAATATTTCGTCGACGAGGAAGCATCTCATTCTAAAGTATAATATACAAGGCTATTACACTTGTGACTTAAGATAATTAAAAAATATAATTATTGACATTGGATTAAACACAAACGATTCTTTATAATGAAATGGCAACTTATAATAATTGTATGAACTGAAAATGCAGGAAATTATTTAGATTTTCATATACAATACAACATTTCGATTTAATTATATTTGAAGTTGACGTTAGTATAAAATCACTTTTTGTTGACGTGTCCTAAATACAGAGTGCAAAATACAAGTAGCAAAGAGATAAATAGCTTCTTGCGTTAAATAATGTTCATATTTTTTTAGAATTCAAAAAAGCACTTAATTTTAACATTTTATATTATAGGAAAAATCGTTACATTTTCATAATACGTGCTTATTAATATTTTTTTAATAATATCCTGTTTTATAATATATATTTCCATTATATTGTATTTAATCTTAATTATGAAAAATGTTGGCTTAACTTACGTTTTTGAAAGTACAATTTCATTGAAGTACGAATTTTAATGATAGGTGTAAAGTTTCAGTCCTGTATCTTTTTTATCTCTATTCTATGATTGCCATTAATAATTGTCAAATGTCAATCATTTAGTGATGTGACGATGTCTATTGTCTAATGTCTTCAGTGAAGACTCTTCACTCTTAAGCTTTACATTTTTTAGCTACTCGGGTATTTACATTTTACAGCAATAATTACAATGAAATAAAAATATCGAGTGAAATAAAAATAATAAGTCTAAAAATAATAATTATTAATAAAGTTACATGATTTGTATTTTAAATAGACTTGTCAACATTTGAAACCTAACAAGTGCAAAGAACGAATGGAAACCACGTCAAGCGGCAAAACGATTTTAGAGGTGTTTTCAATGGAATAATAGTTTTTTTTAATCTTACACAATGGTGAGTTAATAATATCTATAATATCTAATATATGAAGCTTTATTGATTCTTACATTTTTATTTTAATCGCCACTACATTATAAGATTAAAACTTAAAAGTAGCGTACGAAATAAATAATGATTTTATGAATATTTAAAGGATACATCAAGGACTAGTTCCCCTGGAATGATGGCGCCTCCACCAATGATGCCACCTCCAATGCTTGGTGGTATGCCTCCCCCAATGCCGCCAGCAGTTGCTATGCCGCCTGTACCCGGCATGCCACCAAGTATGGCCGGGATACCGCCACCAATGGGGTTCCCACCTATGATGACTCCATTTTCTATGCCACCACCTGGATTTCCTCCATTTAAACCGGTAAGAATTATTAAAATTTTGACCCATTATTCTACCTTAGTCAATCAATTATGCATGAATACTTCTTATCAAGAAAAGATTAAGGATCAGTTCTCAAACAGTTCTTTTATGCATACTATTTACTACTACACTATATACAGGATATGAGTGCTCCAGCTCCGGAAATATCTCCCATGGCCAACCAAAGCAGCCCTTGGTCTGAACATAAAGCACCAGATGGAAGGACTTACTATTACAACTCTATAACTAAACAGAGCCTCTGGGAAAAACCTGATGACTTGAAGACAGCCGCAGAGGTTTGAATAACTGTTATCACTAAATTTACCTTAAACTGTATAGTTTTACTAAACAATTAACCATGAAGTTCTAAATTTTGGACTTATGTGTTTTTGTAATCACATATTATGAATTACAGAAACTGTTATCTTCTTGTGTGTGGAAAGAATACACAACAGATGCAGGCCGTGTATATTATCATAATATTGAGACAAAAGAGTCAAGTTGGGTGGTTCCTAAAGAACTACAAGAAATCAAAGACAAAATTGCAGCAGAAGAAGCTGCACAGTAAGTAATTTCTAAGTGTTAAGTATCTCATTTCTCTTAATAAAAGTATTAATATAATGATATAATCTAATTCAAATAACTTATCATATGAAAAACATCCAAGAGTATTATGCACCGTTTTCCAAAAAAATAAAATAAAAACATATACAGATTTAATTTAATTTCTTTCAGAACCGGTTTAAATGCTGATTTGCCAATGGGTGAAGTGCCATTGCCGTCATCACCTGCAACCGGAATGCAGCCGTCAGGCAGTTCTGCTCTTGATGAGGCTATGGCTAAAACCTTAGCTGCCATTGATCCTTCACTGGCCAATGCTATTCCTATACCTGATGAAAGTATGATTTACACTTATATATGTTATTACGTTATAATCTTGTACAATCATACGGTAAATTTTGGTAATAACACTGATCCAGCAGAAAAACAAACCGATATTGGTTTATTATTTAATTGTCTTGAAACTATCTTCTCGACTATTCAATTAAATTTTTATTAATATATGGCTAAGAATAGTTTTAAAACTGATATTTTAAAAAGGTAAAGTTTTTTAAGTGCTCAGCTGAGCATTCAATTAGGAAGTTCTTTTGTTGCGTTTTGTGGGTGCAACTGGGCGTCAAAGCTACTATGTAATTCTCTTTTTTACGTAAATTAAAATTTTTTAATACCTTGTCCAGTTAAACCAGAAGAAATAGCACCACCTCAAGTGAATGGAGGTGAAGGGTCAGAATTGGCACCAGAGGTACAATACAAAGATAAAAAGGAAGCCATTGAAGCCTTTAAGGAGCTTCTGCGTGATAGAGTAAGTATTGAAACATTACTACATTATTTTCTTCGAGATAAAGCATTTTTATTTTTGAAGTTCATTTAACTTATGAGTAAAGTATATGAGTAGTAGTAACACACACAAACTTACTTGTTTGTGCATGTGAATATAATATATTTTGATTATAGAATGTGCCCTCAAATGCAACATGGGAACAATGCGTGAAAATTATATCGAAAGACCCACGATATGTAACATTTAAAAAATTAAATGAAAAGAAACAAGCATTTAATGCATACAAAACACAAAAATTAAAGGATGAGCGAGAGGAACAGAGGTATGAATTTTATTTACAAACCTATCTAGCTGGTTATATCCTCAAAATTAAATTTGTAAAAAATTTATCTGTTTTATAGGTTGAAGACCAAGAAAAATAGAGAAAACTTGGAGGAGTTTTTACTAAGCTGTGATAGAGTAACATCACTGACTAAATATTATAAATGTGAAGAAATGTTCAGCAATCTTGAGGTGAGAGCCGTGAGAGTCACTCATATTAATTGAGGATGAATTTAATACATAAATGTAACAAATATGACGTTTTTAGATATGGCGATGCGTGTCAGACTCAGATCGACGCGATATTTACGAAGATTGTATATTTACAATCACTAAACGTGAAAAAGAAGAAGCAAAGGCACTTAAGAAAAGAAACATGAAAATGTTGGCACAGGTATATATCAGGATGAAATAATATTTCTTAAAAAGGATGCAAATCGATTACTATCATTACGATCAGAG
>JADANM010003811.1:3680910-3695880 GCA_026213755.1 Eurema hecabe | reverse complement strand
AAGGAAAGTAAAGATAGGCAATGATTAATTGTCTTGATAGAATTGTAAAATTGTTAGAATAAATCGTTTTAATATACAAGATATCTTGAAATGGTGCTATATAAATAATCTGCGAAATAATAAAGCTTTTTGGCTTAGACAAAATTGGTAAACATAAATATTTTATTGAGGTTTCTGTCTGTGAAAAAACCTTTTTCTTTAGAGATTCTTTTATATTTCAACTATAGGTATCAAAAATAGATCCTTATTTAGCTCGACCCGTACGGTATTTATTTGTTTGGGTCAAAATTAGAAATTAAAATTTAAGTACCTTTCTGTTATCAGATTTATCTGAAATATTGTACCTACACACCTTTAATTTCGATGTCAATAGAATTTAATTAAATCAATAACATTGTAAATCCAAAATGGCCGCCGGAAAAAAAAAGTATAGCATACTTATTTTTCCACAACCCCTCAATATGAGTACCAAAGGAAAGTCTTAAAATAGTAGAATACGATGCTTAAGTATATCAAAATTACAATTCCTGTATTCGGTAAGGAATTTCGTTACTATACAATATAATAAATACTAAACTCTAGAAAATAAAAAATCGGTTTAAAAATACTTTGTTAAATAGAACGGCTATTTCATGTGCACTGAAAACTAGAAAATAAATAACCCACGCCCCACGTTCTTATTTTAGTCTAACATAACTATTTATGTATTTTCTAGTTTTCAATGCACATGAAATAGAATCGTATAACTTAAAAGTTTCTTTTACTATTTTTTATTGACATTTGTATTGACAATTCAATGAAACTTTCACTAACTTGATATACGTATCAAGTAGATATTTCTCAGGAAACATACCTGTACCTACTGCTTAACAAATGCCGATAAGATATCTTACCATCCTAATAATAATAAATTATTTAGTCGCACTTTTGTAGAACACATAACTAAAGATATGAGTATGCTTGTAATTACCCATTTACCGTATAAAACAAAGTCGCTTTCATCTGAATATAAGGCGAAACAAAATTTGAATCAAATTTTCTGTCAATGCATTGAATGAGAATTTGACATAAAAAAACAAAACTTTTGTTTAAAATTTTAGGGAAACAGTAAGTGCTATAAAAATACCGTTAATGAGAGTTGTAGAACATAAAATTTTACATCAAAATGATTTATATGATTTTTCGGCTGAAATTAAAATTAACCGAAATATTTAATTAAAAAAAATTGTGATACAACACATGAAAAAAAATCTACCTTATGAAATGTTAAATTATTACCAATAAATTCATTCAAAATAAATGAACTACAAAATATTATAAATCATTTCATTTTTGTTACATGATATTTAAGTAGTGAATAATGCAGTAAAGTACTGAATTTTTAAAAACAATAAAGGTGTAATCATACGTATGATTTACCCACGAATAACTTAACACAACTTTTATTATGTCAGTACAATAAATAATTTAATATTTCATAATTGTGGTTGATCTACATGGTTGTAATGTCGTATTAAAACTATAAAAGTTTTTACATATAAAATTAAATGAACTATGTCTATATATTAGAACGCATTACCGACTATTAAAATTGGATAAGTTATTTTCGTAATCCCCGCTTGTAATAGGCTTTTTGGCATAAAAGTAGTTTTATGAGTGTATCAGCCATGCATTTAGAATACAAGTTTCAGCTATCACATATTTATTTAGATCTTCCATTGAAGTAAAAATCCTTTTTTCTTATTTTGAACTTGTTCTCGTGACCAGCACAGGCACAACTATTGTTTCATAATGCCTTTTGCTTAATAATTGTGTTGTTTTTCATAAAAATAATATATTAATATACAATTGGCGAACAAAACCTTAGAAAGATGTCACAACTGATCTCTAGGCCCTAGCTAGATTATTAAAATAACCTGTTTTAAGGGATCAGTTCCCCTTCCTTCATGTACACATTAGAGTATATTACCGCAGTCTTTTAAAAATAAAGGCTTCGCATTAACATAAAATATTTATGTTTTTTTTTTATTTTTGGAAAAAATCCAATTACATTTTAACATTGTTAACATTGAGACATTGTTAACGTGATAAAATATGGGTAATAATAAGCTTTAAAGTTGATAACTTATTCATAAAATATATTTAATGAGTGTAATGGTAGGTACATCGTTAACATTTTGAGATATATTTTTTGTTTAAAAATTAGATTTTTTTAGTCTTCTATATATTTCTCCTTAATATGCCGAGGCAGTAGCCACTCGGTACATAAGATCAATTTGGTAGCCTTTATTATGTAAGTAGTTACCTACCTATATAAATAAAATTTGATGATGATAAAGAAATAAAAATGATTCTTTGAAATAATGAAAAGATATTTCTTCAAAATTATTTATTTTCTATCAAAAAAGTAAAAACAATAACAAACTTCATGAGCAATAACAATATTTCACAATTATGTACACAGTCTAGAACGTAAATGTTAATGCTTTCCATGATGGAAGCCCCATTCCTTATGGTCATCGTGACCTCCCTTCTTGCCATGTCCGTGATGGCCATGGTGATGCTCCTCATGTCCATGATGACCCTTGTGGCCGTGGTGTCCCTCGTCATGGTGACCGTGGTCATGATGACCGTGTTTGCCGTGGTGACCTTCGTGATGGCCGGAGTGATGATGACCGCCTTTCTTGTGGTGGCCGTGGTGGTCTTCGTGGTGTCCGTGGTGATGTCCATGCTTGTGGTGTTTGCCTTCGTCGTGATGACCGTCGTGGAAGTGGTGGTCCTTGTGGAAGTGGTCCTTGTGGTATTTCTTGTGATAACCGTCGGTCTTTTCTCCCTTGTCGTGGTGTTCATGGTGGCCGTGCTTCTCTCCTTTGTGGTGATGGCCGTGCTCGTGGTGGTGTCCATGATGGTCGTGTTCATCCCAGTGCTTCTTGTGGCCGCCGCCGTGTTCACCGTGATGTCCCTCGTGGTGATGCTTTCCGTAGTGACCTTCATCACCCTTGTGGTGGTGGTGATGGCCGTGGTGTCCCTTGCCCCCCTTGCCGCCATGTTCGTGGTGATGGTGAGCGTGGTGGTCGTGTCCGCCGCCGTGCTCATGGTGATGTCCCTTGTGGTGGCTGGCTGCTACCGCCTGGTCCTCCTTCACTTCATCAGCGGTGCACAAAGCCGCTAAGCATAGCGCTCCTAAGATAACAAAGGCCCTCATCTCTTGTTTCTTGTTCTGTTGGTTGTTTACCAACGGAAGTCCGGTTGTAACTGACCTCTGAACGGAGATTGACCGTTATATACCACCAAGTATCTGAGGCGTCAAAGACAGTTAAGAAATATTCCGCAAGTATTTCGTTTTATTTACCCAAGGTCAATAAAACATCTACATCATAGTTCTTTCATAGTTGGGTGTTGGCTAGAATCGGTGACGTAGTGGTACTGTAACACATTTCAATTTCAGGTTGCTACAGCACTATCCGACCCGGTGTGGCCGAATTCAGACGCTATTCAGATGACAAAATATTGTTTAAACAGTTCAATTGTCTGTTATTCACAAAAGTAACATTAAGGGTAACATTCACATGATTTAATCACACATTTTTGTTCAATAAATTTTAATGCTGATGTTCAAAAAAAGTAATATTTAGTCAATGATTTATTATTTAATCAAATTTTGTAGAGACAGATGGTAGCTTCATAATACTTGGTTATAATAATAAATTAAGTGTTTATATTTCTAATTTAATTTTTTTTACAAAGTTTACATCGTGCATCCCTTGATGCATCACTATCGTTGCTCGAATTCACTTATTATCGCATACTTTGGCTCGGAGTCCCGAACCAATTGAAATTATCTGCTTAGTGGATCCTTTCGTATTTGTATCGCCTTTATTTGGTTAGCGTTAAACAATTCTTCCGAATGACTTAACTTGTTAATTTTACTCCCTTGTTATATATGAATACGTACTACTTTTCTGTACAATATATTTTTGTTTGAAGATTGAGTTTGATTAGACACGCTTATGATTTCAATATGTTTTTTTACCGTTAGAAGATTATAACAAGATTTATTGTAGCAAATAATCACGTTTTCATGAAAATGTGGGTTTGGCTGTACCTTTACATTTAGCCACTAGGTAATGTGATCGAAATGAATGAATTTAAAAGCCTACATGAATTGCGAGGGTTTTTGATGATATTAAAGATTTGCGCGTTTGTAAAACTAGCCCGTCCTCCTAAATATTCCCGTCTCCTTTTGAGAAAGAGACATGGCCCATGTTTCAAAGATTCTGAAATCATAGTAGATATATCACTATTTGACTGAGATTATTAACAATAAAATGTAATAGGTACATTAAACAAGATAGGTACCTACCTCATTATAGTGTTAAAAACAGTAAGAGCCCATATCATGAAAATATCATGCTAAAAATTTCTGGGTGTTAAAAATGTCATTTTAATAACACAATTTAGTGCAGCAGTGCGGGTTGCACAAGTGTCGTACCAAATAAGTTCACGACCGATACGGTCTATTGATCACTTTTCTAAAGGTTTACTTTCAAAGAACATAGATTTCAAGGTAACATAAATAGGGTTTTTATAAGTATTTGTAACAGTTATACATATTTGTACGTTAATCCTTTAATTTTTGTACATGAAAACTATTTTTTCATGACAATACCTACTAGATTATGCGTACTTAGTTTTTTTTTATAAGTTGGGAAAATAACCGAAAAATAACCTGAGACATGAGAGCAAGGGACGTTGCGTGTCAGAAATCGCGGCATGTCATGAGTATTCTTATAGGTATATATACACAATACTGATCTAGATTTTCTAGAACCTAGTGGGTGTCAAAGCCATAGTTTTCAACTTTTTATTGTCTTAGCAGAGTGGCACAGAAATACTCGTTGCAAAAGTCTACTTACAATATGCTATTAGCATTGTAACAAAGACCTAGTTTAAATATTATCCAGTTACTAATACTCTTACTCCAACCAGGGCGTCATACTTATGCGAATTATTCGCTAAGGAGCCTAGCTACATCACTTAAATCTTGTTAGGTTCTACAATAATAATGCTATTACCTTTGTAATGCTACCTTTTCTTAGTTCATACGACGTAGTTTAATAGGTTTGTGTGTATTTAGGGTAAACATCGATGAATTATTCAGTAAAATTGTTTATACTTAAGTAAACATGGGTAGATTCCATAATAACCAAATGGATGATAAAAAAGTGACCCATAAGTAATGAAATACATTCAGGTAGGTCCTATTGTAAAATATAAAGAAGTTATATTAATAAATAGTCTAACTACAAATAATTAATTTGCTATGGTATCTTTATAAATAAATAAATAAATATAAAGTTTATCACACTGTTTATTATTTTATACAATTTAAGTTAAATTATAATTCTTATAACTAAATTACCTTGTATATAAGATTTAACAATATCTATCTACATATTAGATGGATTATTGGCATGGGTATTAGGTACGTATTTAGCTGGTTATTTACTAAGCGAGCGTTTGTTATCGCTTGGGAGGTTACCCGGGATAATCCGCACTATTGTTAGATATTTTAATGCTTATGCCCTTTATGTGACCGTCCGTATTAAGTCATACGCGGATAATCGCCGTATTATATTGAGTTAATTTTCCATTGCGCGTTCAAACTAAAGGGAACACCAGCTGCCGACTGTTTACTTACAAATCGGTGACATACATTTTTAGATTTTAAGAAATATATAATTGAGCTATTTAAGTTTTTTCCCATAAGAATATTTTTACTAAAAATAGACACATATTAAAATTAATATTCACTACAATGCTACTTATTTAAATGAATTTCATGGCCTACCATTTGAGATGTTCAATTGCAGCTGTTTCTATTGAGGATTGCATTATATAAGTAATATGCATTAACTCACTATGAATGAGCATGAATATAGACAGATGACAAAAACAAAAGCATAGCAAAGCAGCATTGCTAAGACGACATTATATAGAGCGAAGAGAATGGAGTAAGTAATCTCGGTCGCGTCAGTGTCACGCATCGTCGAGTGCGACCAATATTTGCCAGAACAGGACACCGTAAAGATGTTTCCGGCCTGTGATAGCGTCGCAGTATAAAGTTAAGTATACTGAGGTATCGTATTAACTATTCAAACATTGGATTCCAAGTTTTATCGTGGGCAGCTGGTCGACACGACTAATTACATCAATTACAGGCAAACAGAGAGCGCTCGGGTTTCCGAGTTCCCACCTTTGTAAATATTTGCACTATTCCACTGCGCATGAGGGAAGAGCTTTACCTTTCTGCCCGTCGCCTCGATCGATTGATGAGTTTTAGAAATCTTTTTTCTGTCTAAAAAATAATCCAGAGAGATAGCTCTTAGTAAAATAAAGAAATTATATTACGTAAGAGTTTTATACATGGTCATTCATAGGTACTTGATTATAATTAGGTACATAAATATAGTGTGAATCAAAACTATGGGGGTAATGTGGAAAATACATAATATAGTTAATACCTAACAATTAACTAAAATATTTCCAATGTGAAAATTTATGTATAGTAGGTATTATACAAATATGTATAAAAGTATATTTTATATTTGCCATATCAAGTGATAATGAGTGACAATATTTACAAAATTTTGGCTTATACTTAGTATAAATATGATTATTATGTATGATTTATATCCTGAAAATAATAACCTCCTTTTTAAGATTTCACCATCATTATGAATTAATTATTAGATAGATACATATAGGTAACTTTCGTACAAATTTACTAATGTTCAGGTAGAAGATAAAGAATAATGGCAATACTGAGTTTGGGGATTAATTTAGGTACTAGCAGCCAAATTGAACCGAATTAACAAAAAGAAAATATGCTTTATATCTATATAAATTAATTTTTTAAATACATATTTTTGTTATATATGGGTCTGATTAGAAGTTATATGTAACAATAAGTACCAAAATTCATTCAAATGCTTATATTCTACCTAATAGACTTTTGACATAAAAATGTCTGAGAGACTTTTTTGTATTTGTTTTCTTGTGTTTCATTTACTTCACCCATTTCAAAATTAAGCACGTAAGTAATTTATAATTATTAAAAAATCGATAACTAAAGAACATTTACTCTGTTGATAATAGTTTGAAAGGCATCTCCTTAACGATCTACTGCAATACTTTTTTCAAATAAAGTCGCCCAAACGTCGATTGTCGAAATTTTTTTAAGTTGTCTTTTTTTAGTAGGTACGTCTTTTTGCATTCTTTAAAAGTATAGTGTTACGTGTCGTGGGTGGATTGGCATTAGATATTGTTGGCGTGGTAAGCTGCAAAAAGGCGAACACGTTACATAAGCCGTAGGCGCAAGTTCCTCAAAACAGATAGGAACCTCAATTTGTTCGTTGTTAATATAAACGTAATCCCCGAATCATTCACGATGTCGCATAGAGCCATTTTATTGTGTTCAAATAATCCCAACGTTGACGTCTCTTTATGTTCATTTAAACTTAAAGCTCCATTCATCATTTACCTGTTTGTTTGATGTTATATATAATAGGACATAATAATGCCATTTTATATTAGGAAAGGCATTGAAATTATTTGATGTGATTATTTAGGGATAGGTAATACGTTAATTAGTTATAACACCATTAATTTGAACAAGTAAATCGTATGGTGTAAAAGCAGCCACAATTTTCGAGTAAGTAAGTACTTATTTCCATATAGTTGTAGGTATATAGGTAAATCGAGATTCTTAATACAATGCTTATTGCATATTTATTTTTCAAAATTGTAATTTAATGGAATATTTATCAGTTTGTACAAAGACTAGATAGATATAAACGTCATACCAAGATTTAATTAATTAGCAAAGCTTTTCTGAATTACCTACATTGTTAATATCCCCCGAGTGTCACCCATCTAGTTACGCCACTGCATTTACTGCTAAAGTATTATTATGAATTACAAGGAGGGGTTACTGTTATATTTGGGAGCGTCGTATTGTCACTTCCATTAAGCTCCGCGAGGGGCGGGGCCGGCGGCAACACGCCCCGCGTACGCCCTGCCTTCACCCCACACGTACTTCTGACGCGCACAGTGACACCGCTCCGCGATTCACTTACACGGTTTACTCTCAATCGCATCACAACTCATTATCCAATAATTACCTATTAATCGCATATCGACGCAAATACATCTGCATCCCTTGTAAACATAAAGAAAAAAGACAATTATTTTATTTAATCCGATAAAGGAATTTGCATCGTTAAAAACGAGTTGAAAGAGAATCGAAGTGTTACGACTGCGATAGTGTAGAATGAGTGTTGTAGTATAATGCGGTGTAGTGCGAAGGGCTCGCGAGTGACGTGCGTGGTGAGCTGGCGGTGTCGGTGAGTGGTTCAGCGCTGGGCGCGGGCAGGGTGGCGGAGAGCGGCGACATGGGGGGGGGGGGGGGGGCGCGCTGGCCGACCGCCCGCCGGCGCCGCTCTTCACCATCGACAGCATCCTGGCGCCGCGCCCGCCGCCGCCGATCGCGCCGCTGCAGCTGCACCACCTCGCACACACACCCTTCCACAGAGCACATGAACTCTTCGGTATGTACTTACCTACGTCTTAAAACCGATCATTAATGTTGACTCGCAAACCCTCAATTGTATAAGTCGACATACAGTAAAAAAATAATCATGTTTCCGATGGCCAAGTACTTTTTCGCATGTTTTGATTTGATTGAAAGGTTTGTAAGTACAATAAATACATATATTATGTTAAAAATAATGCCACATACAATAAACAGTCGGTATTATTATATGTATAGAGAATACTATCTTTCTTGAAACTATCCACGTATCTATCTTATAATGAATTTTCATTCAGGATTGTCCATGGTAGTTTTTTCATAACTGTGATAGCATGTTGTTTCTTAATTAAGTATTCAGATTACTCAATGCTTGTAAAAAGCAAGTAGGCATATAAATATTGAATGCCTTGCTTAGCATTTAAGTACAATATTTTGAATATGAATCGTCCATGTTAGCCGTTGCGTAGGCCGTAGGTTTTTACTCTTAGGTGTTGATTTTTTTTTATTTTTTAATATGTCTAGGTGTCATTAAGACTCATTATCAACAATAAGCAAAACTACGCAATTCCCAAGTGCTTAAGCTATTATTATTATTGTAAACTTCTTGTTGTTTAAATTTTTATTGAACAACTTTTTTCAATTTATTCCTTTAAATCTTTCAGTTATATATTTACAGTATAACTGAAAGATTTAAATCCTATCATAAGAATATTATCCTGTAAAATATAATTTAAGTAGTGTAGCTTAAATCGTTAAGTGCCCATTTCTGTTACCAGCTACATTTTCAAACGCATATTGATATAATACATTGTATTGATATATACCTACGCATATTATTTGTAGGTATACTATATTATGCACTACGCACTATAACATGGCACATGTCCTGAAACGGTAAGAGGATTTTTGTAAATAATCAAACCTTTAAAAGTTAATCAAAATCAAATCTTATTCAATAAATTATTATTTTGTTTAAAATGACGCTTGTTATGGTATTCTGTGAGTGAGTCTTTTCGAATAATATAGGTTTTTATTTAAACATTAGGTAGGTATCTACAAATAAAATTATACAATTCTAGATATCTAATAGTAATCATACCACCTCACTATATCTTATGGAGACTGTTTGTTAATGTACATATTTATTACCTAACTACATAAGCAAAGCAGCCTTCAAATTGCAAAAGACTATAAGCGTCCTATTAGGCCGAATATATTTAATTGCAGTTTCATTTAGATGTTGTTTTATTTATTGTGAAACAAGCTAGTAATTTCACTGAAAGACTTGAAATCCATATTACTTATTCTAATAGATAATCGACTCTGACGAATCTGGCATCCATTTTCAAACTTTAATAATCACTAACAAATTGATAAAACCATCTATTATATATTTCTAAATGGCGTCGAATTTTATTGTTAATTTATTGGGATAAGAAGAGCATTAGGTTTACAGTATCTTACAGGCCCTCTACTAATTTAAGTACATTATATTCCTACCAAAGCTAAAAATTCCGCCATCAGCATTAAAATAAATCCGCATCTGAATCCGTTGCAATGTTTTATAGTTACATACAGACAGTCAAACAGCGGAAAGTCAGTTTGTATTTTTTGAACATAATCTACTATTACTACTTATTATTTAAAAAATTTTTTCTTAAGTTTATAGCAATGATCTAAAAGTTTATTTACCTATTTGTTTCAGTTTTTAAATCAAACTTTAGATAAGTAAAAAGACACAATCTTAAACTATACTGAAATCGTGCCATTTAATAATTATTGAGCGATTTCATAAATAAATAAATAAGCCTTTTATTCCGAATTACATTTAGCATATACATATTTTGACTCATATCACACTATATCTCGTGCCTCTTGGCATAGGCCTCCTCCGGCTCTCTACACTGGGCTCTGTCACATGCAATCTAGTCCAGTATGGCCCCAAGGTTAGGCGAATATCATCGCTCCATCTGATTTTTGGGCGGCCTCTTCCTCTTGTGACCTCTCTTGGGTACCGTACTGTTACTTGTTGACTCCATTTTTTTACTTTACAGCGCAGCGATTTCATATTGATAAAAATATGAATTATGACTCACTGCAATGTCAAGGTAGGTCATTAAGTAATATTTCACGTATAACTACTAAAAGGATTTGACTGAAGGTTAGAATTAATAGAAGATATAATTAAATAAACACAGTACATACTGCAGGAGTAGTTAGTAATAAATAATACTAATTCTCTCTATTTAGGTTCTTATTATTTTTTTGGACCGTTTTTGAGTTTCCAAAGCAATCGAAATCCTTGCATACTCGGCATATCTTTATATAATATATTCAATATTTAGAACTTGCTGTATGTTTTATAATAATATTGAACATTTTATTGTACTGAAAATTTGTGCAATATCAACTACTCTTAAGTAGAAGAAAAATCTCGTTTTCTGTCATAATATAAAGTTGCGTTCACACAATAGGTTACCCGCCGACGTAGCGGTTTAAGGGTGAGCGCATCGGTTACAATATCTACATAAAATGTCTACTTTGCTTAAGTAGGAATAAGAGATATCGTGCCTGAGGCCACCCTCCCCCGACGAGGGGTCGGGGAGAAAAACAGGGTTTATCTCAATTAAAGTATTTTTTCCCGTAAGAAAACACGTTTAAATTTAAAAATACCTTTAGGGCTTCTTGATATTATTGCTACGAAATGATTAAAAGTTGCACGTTGCATAGATTTTTTTAAAAATAAGTCATTTTGTGTCAGCCCTTAAAACTTTTGCTGATATTATAATAACTAAATTGTTTACCACGTTAGCATCTGTCGCACACCTGTAATCTGTACTGTAATAAATATTTTGAATTCATTAATATATTTTAAAAGAATAAACATTCATGTGAGTTGCTTATTTTCTAAATGTATCTCATCATCATTACAAAGTATACATCAAAGCAATAGCATACCTACATAGGGACACACAGAAAAAAATTTCTGTCTTTCCTATGTACCTATTGCCTAATTTAATGAGGTCTTTTAATTAATAGAGTTATATTAGTGTGTGATATAAATGCATAATATATTCTACTTAACCTTGGTACTAAATGAACATACATCAATACCTTTTTAATATTTAAGTTATGACTACAGCTCGAATACGGAAAGAACGATAACGTCTTAGCGTAGCGCCGCAAGCGATAAAAGCTTTTATGCTTCCATCGGAAATAATACAACGTAATACCTCGCTCAAGTCGAAGGAAATATGCAAAAATATTCAATTCTTATTTGTAGCGATAATATTTTTAAAGGTTGGCGAGGTCGGCCTGGCTCGGGGAGCTCATGGGTCGACGAGGGCCTTAAGCTGGGATATTCATGCTTCGCTCGTCTTGCCGCATGCTAAATCTAATACAGTTTGACGTCCTCATAACAATTCTTTACTTTTAAAAATATTTACGAAATGTTACGCAAATTCAGTGAAGTGTTTGCCTTCTTAGACCCCTGACGTGTTTGTTTACTGCTATATTAACACCATATCACGGACGCAATCTACATTATTCCCTGAACAAAATCTTAAATATGTTTTTATTTTACCGCTATTTATGTTTGTATGCATCATTATATTCTTCTTTGGTATTGACATAAATATATGTTTTTAGGTGTGAGTAATGCAGTGACGAATGTCAGCAACTACGCGAATTTGTACGGCGGCTACGCGGCGGCCGCGCTAGCGGGCCTGTCAGGCCCTCCCCCGAAGCGCAAGCGGCGACATCGGACTATTTTCACTGAGGAACAATTGGAGCAATTAGAAAGCACATTCGATAAGACACATTACCCAGACGTGGTGCTTAGAGAGCAACTGGCACTTCGGGTCGACCTTAAAGAAGAGAGAGTTGAGGTAATTTCTTTTATATTAAGACAGATTTTAACAGAAGTACATAACAATTGAACTGTCATGACATAATTGTCTGTAAATTTCAAACAAATATAGTTGTAATGAATTGCCAATTGCTGCTAAAAGATTTCTTTTCCGGTTCCCATTAGACTTAGTTACTGTACTTCGTTCAAAATTCATACAAATATAATATTACATATCTGCAGTACCCATAGATATCTAAGTAACATTAACTTATTATTTCGAGTTCTATGGTTTCTTTCATGATATCTTTGTTTAACTTGCGTAACTAGTATTTTTAGGGAAGGAGAAGAAATAACAGATATAATTATATAAATAGCTTTTAAAATGATGATACAAACGGCTCGTGTAAATAAACAAATAACTGTCTCCGCGTCGTCACCGTTTCGATTCTCTCAAACTCTACTGTGTCTCGATGACGTGACATCTTCTGCGCGCCAACAAAATGTGGGTGGCCCGCACCAAAAAACCATATTATGTTTAAGTATCTAAGTCAATAGTATAATCTACTAATAGGTTCCTATTATATTTTTAACTTGTTTTTATGTTGTTACAAAAAGCCTATACTTAAAGATTTTAATTAGATTGTATTGATTTAAGCAAATACTTGGTACCTTAATACTTTTGCCTACCTCTATGACTAACAATATATTTGTACTTAAATGTATCACATACGAGGCAAAACTTACCTACAAGTTTTCTCAGGTTGATAGGGGTGTTACTTTGGAGGGTAGCAACAGAAAGACTATATTTTATCATTAATCAGCGGTTTGATAGGCTGTATATAAACTGAAAATACTTATACAAAAAAGTTTGTCCGCGAGGAAACTTCAGGTATACCTAATAAGTATTTACAAGCTAATAACTTAACCTAACTAATCGCTTATTTATTAATTTTGCTATTTCTGTAGGTAGGTAGGTAGGTACGGATCTGGTTCTAATTTTATTTGTGTTAGATAGATAATTTGAATTATAATAGACCTTGATATTATAAGGAGAATATTGAACGTTTTCCAATAGGTTTCTATTTACTAAAATGTATGGGTATCGAATGACGAAAATATAAAGTGTCGTTGCGAGAATTTCGGGATCGCGACGGAGCGGGGATGTTTGCCGGCTACCGGTGTTGGGCCGGTCGAGTGTGTGCCCAGCACTTCAGCGAGCCACCCAGACAGATAGCGCTCTATTATTTGCCTGACCGCATTTCTTTTACATGTGTTGATGTTCTTACGCAAAATATTTATATGTACCAACATTTACGTACATAGCTAGTATAAGTAGGTAATACCTAAGTCAAAAATGAACTTTTTAATTTAATGGATGAATACCTACTTATCCATTCGAATAATGCGTAAGTAACTCTGTCTGTCTGTCTTTTCATCACGCTAAAACTACTGAACCGATTAGACGAAATTTGGTACACAGAGCCTGAGATAAAACATAGGCTTCGTTTTAACTGCAAAAAAGGATTATAAGAGGGGAAGGGGGGTCAAAGTTTATATGAAAGTCCACGCGGACGGAGTTGCGGGCAACAGCTAGTTTCCTATATGTCAGCGTCTAAATGTCCGTTTTATACCTATGTATTCTTGGACGATTCCTGTTAATCGCAAAATTTTAAATTTATTTCGGTATCACAAAAACCGGTTAAAAATGAAGAAAATCAATAATAAAGGATTGTTAGATAAGAATCAACGTAATTATGCAGATAAGCAATCGTCCCACGTGATTAATTTAACTGAATGTGCCTGTACGGCTTCATTGGGAGTCGAGAGCAGCGGACGACACATACAACTAAGTGTAAACTTTTTATTAAAGAATCCATAGTAAATCAACCTCGGAACAGTTTTTACCTCGGGGCAAATAAAAAGGGACGCCCGGTGGTGAGACGGCTCCGCGAAAATTAATCTGAGTTAATTAAATTTGATTTATTTATGCCCGAGCCGAGGGCTGGAAAACGTTAAAAGCACAACAATGCGGCTAATGAGGGTCTCTTATAAGGCTTTTTCCGGATAACGGAGTTTTCGCGATTTACGTAACACGTAACTTCGTGTTTTCATTTAATAATTTTCTTATTGGGAAACCTTAATAAAATGTTACGAGGATTGCTTTAACTGTTTAAAAAGGCGAAAGTTATTTCATGTACTTTTTGGCTTTTGCTTGATCAGATAATACTAAAACAAAGGAATAAATGTATTTTCTTTTGTTTGTGTGGCTACAGAGCACTTTCAAGTTTCAACTACATATTTTATTATTTCTATTTTCACCAACCAGTAAATACAATATAATTATGGTATAATTAATTTTTTCTACGATTTTTACAAATAAGTATATATTAAGTTAAAATTAGTCAAATATTCTGTCATTAGAAACCTGTTCTCAAAAAAAATGAATCAATAAAAGAGTTTAGTTTACTTAATTATTTTTTAAATCAATACTTTTTTGAAGGTAGTAAACCGTTATTATGAATTCCTA
>JADANM010003811.1:3611755-3626236 GCA_026213755.1 Eurema hecabe | reverse complement strand
GCGCGCCTCTCCATAGAGTCCAAGGTACCAAGATGAGTTTTAGCCGAGCCTGCCCAAATACTCCAGTACTCCACAGAGGACCGAACTTGCGCTTGATATAGTTGAAGAAGCTTTGCCGGTGTGAAGTACTGTCTGACTTTAGACAGTATCCCTAGCTTCAACCTTCAGCTGCAACCTGTGTCTTGGACTCTATGAACCGTCCGAATATTATTATTAAAATAGATAATATGAATTTAGTGTATTCTAAAGGAAGTGCTTCATTAGAAATCCACTATAAATATTTGCTGTACTGTGATAGCAACTTCATTTGATTATATTCAAAAATATAAGCATATCAAGCAGATTAACCATGAACCGGTTTTATGAAAGTAACTGCATAAAAGTTATTTAGATAATAAGTAATAATATGCGGCCTATAGTCGGGAAAAATATTATATTGAATAAAATTTTTGATATGTCAGTGTATGGTTTTTTATAATTTATATTATACACATGCTATAAGCTGTATTGTTATTATCAGCGGATTTTTTAAAGTGAGTTAAAAGTAAGTACTTAATATATTTAACTAATTCTTTCTGTTGTCGTATTCTTAGAATTTAGTCATAACTAACAAGAACGAAGTCAAATGTTACATGAAACTATAGTGACTCGGACGATGTGTTGAGTCACAGGAAATCTTGGGTTTACTATTCCCAAAATTATAGTCGGAATATACTGAAAATGTGAATTTACCACGTTATTAAGAAGTATGATTTCAAATTTTTATACTATTTAATATGTTAGATATTATTATTTAAATATTATGTACTCATATAACATTTAAATCTAAAAACGTGTAAGGTACAGTACCAGTTTTATTATGAATTATAATTAGTATGTACTAAATAATTATTACATATAATCGGAGCACATGAGGTGTTTCATGTTGTTCGGTTTTTATTTTTTATTTTTTTTCATTAACCTAATCACGAAAATAGCTACATTACTACTAAGGTTGGAACATAATTAAGAAATAAAATTGTACATACCGTATGACAAAGTTAACGGTGCGGCCACCTCCTGGTGTTAAAGCGATTCAATGACTGGAGGGAATTATCCAGCTGTTGTGTTTTAATTTTACATATTCATTTATTACATTACGCCCGTTGAAACCAATTAACATTTATAATATCACACGAAAACAATACATTAGTTATATTCAACTGAGTTTTTTGGACAAAAAACCTTAAATAATTCTCAAAACATCGTCGCTTTTTACTTTGCTCACACATTAGGCCCCCGGGTCGTAATTACTCTATGACATATCGTGTTCCAACATAGATACAAAGGAAAAGATTTCAATGCCTTTAAGAACCATTCATGAGGAATGTAGCGTGTAAAGAAACGCTTAAAGTACAAATTATATTACGGTTGACAAGGCTTAATTGTTAGGTTATTAATTAACGCTAACTGTGTGATGGAGTCTTGGAGCAACGTTTATATAATATTATAGACGTAGCAAAATTGGTTGTATATGGTTCTAGTTCTCCAACATTTATTTCTAATACATATGAATATACATAGAAATAATATTAAAATCGCGGTGCAACGGTGCAACGGTGCATCTATAGTCGTTTAATGCATAAACTAATGTAACGATATCCTATAAGTTCCTTAGGTGGCTAGGTGTCAATAATTGTGTGACAAGAAAGTTTAAAAACGATGAAATTTTAAACAAAATTTTTTAGTAGGTAGTATACGACACTTGCGCCATTAATGCGAAACTTTTGTCAACTACTTCAGAACTTTGAGCCCCTAGGTAAATCATAGGAACATATATCCTTACATATTGCATATTTATTACCCTTTTAATTGACATAGGAAACACATCACACACACACAACAAAAAATGTATAACAAACGGACTTTGATTTACACTTATTAATGGTATACTTGTTATAAAATGCACGCAACATATCTTATCTTGTTATTGCTTATACCTTTTCACAACTATGAACCAATTAATGATGTGGGACACAAGTATCAAGTATTTATTTGCGGAAAATAATTATATTAAATTAATGCGGATATTTACGCTTCACTACGAAATATATTAATTTTCAAAACATCTTAACATCTTAACAATAAAATGAGTGTGATAAGAGCATAAAAAATAAATTAATATTCATTGTCATAATTCTGGAAACACTAATTTTACCTTACATTGTCATTTAAGTGTTCAGATGTTTTATAGAAATTGATATTCTATCTTACACGAGCACGTTTTCGGTATTTAGTAGAAAGCTTGCTCTTTAAATTTAATATTAGTTATTTACTTATCAATTTGGTAATTTGTTGTACTGGCTACTTTGATCTCGAATTTTTCTCTTTGTTCTTTTCTAGCTCTATCTCTTGCCCGCGACTCCGACCCCGTGGACTTTAATATAAACTTTGATCCCCCCCTTCCCTCCTTCTAAGCCTTTTCCAGTTAAAAAGTAGCTTATGTTTTATTTCAAGCTCTAAACCATCTGTGTATAAAATTTCATTACAAGCGGTTCAGAGATTATAAAAAGTTTCAACCTCTTACGCAACCTTTTGGGGGTTGATTTAAAAAAATGTCCTTCCCCAGGCTCTAGACCATCTGTGTACAAAATCGGTTCTGTACTTTTAGCGTGATGGAAAGACAGACAGACAGAGTTATTTCGCATTTATAATATTAGTATAGATTAAAGCGGATATTAATATTTGTACACTTCACTACAAAATACTGCCCACTTTGATCTCGAATTTATATCTTTATTCTGTATCTGTGTTGAGGTATTTCAAATTTATATAGCTATTTACTCATGATTTGTGTTTTGAAAGACGAAATGATATCGCGTTATTTACGAGTTCAATCGTGGCAAAACTGCTACGGAAACGGCTTCGAATTTAAGATTTCTTTGAGCTGAGGAAATATATTAAATAATAAATTAAATAATAATTATTATTATTACAAATTACTCTGTCTATTACAAGAAACTAGAATTTCTAAGAAGAAACTCGTAAAAGATTCGTTTAATTTTGTAACTCACACTAATTCTACTATTAGAACATTGAGTTTATAATGTACATGATTTTAACTTTTCTCCACTGTGATTATATAATTTGAAGTTACAGTGAAAAGTATTCTATCAGCCAAACTCTTTCATTTGTAATAGAGAGGAAGGTTGTTTTTATGTCGGGGGTTAAAAAAGCAATAATTTAATAAAACAGCAAGTCCAGGTTACTATTTTCTTTTAATTCCAAGTAATATTTTAAGTTCGTCATGCAAATTAATACTTTGAATCAGAAATAACATATTTTTTGCTCATTTTCTCAATAACAATTGTAACATTACTATTTACAAAAAACATCTTACAAATATTTACAAAAATACACAACATAGACCTTGCATTCCGATGCTGTTTTAAGTTTAACTCTGACACACTTTGGACGGTTAAAAACCCGTAGATTTTAATTATTATTGATTATTTTAGATATATAATCTAAAGTAAAAGGAGTTTCACGTATAGACGACGAAGTTCCTTCATAACCAGGAGTAAAATTCTATTGTATTTTGAATTTTACTCCTGGTTAAACTTCTTTTTTATAAATAAAGTAATAAGTGAATTATTTCAATAAGATTTATATAACAGTTCAATTTGTAAGCTCCTAAATTAACAGTCCAGTCCTGTAAATATCTATTATTTAATCTACTTTAAATAAATTATAATACACTCATATTGCTAAAATATACACAGTCGGGCATATAACATCTACACGTTAAGTGTTTTAAATTCTAGAAATACTTAATTTATCTTAACATTTTACGTACTTTAGGACAAATATTCATAATTTTGCGACACTCAGTGCTAAAACTCAACGATTATCTAAGCGTAGTCGTAAATTAAAAAAAAAACCAAACATGTCTCTATTTGCTTTTCAACTTAGTCAAAGCTTAGTCCACCCATAGATAGATAACTTTTTCTTTGAAAAATGCTTAGTGACATAATGCTTCTATTTTAAAAGTCTTTTGGAATCTCTTTTTATTTTTCCAATTACATCGCTTCACTGTGAGGTTTCCGATCCGATATTGTCAGTATTTTTGTTAACATCTAGTTCAGATTTATGATAGCATGGTGTCATTTCAACGATTGATGGCACAGGCAGAGTCCGTTTACATTTCTCACAAACTTTAAACAATCGAGACGGTGGTATCTCCTTTGGCCGGTTTTCTGTCTTCAAAATTTTGATGCTGATCGATTGGTTCCTGTCAGAACCTGGAATTATCAGAGGTTTAAGTTGTAATTTTCGTACTGGAACTTAACTAAAAAACATTGCTTTTTATTCATTACAATACAAGGGTCAAAACAAAAATACGTGCCAACATAATAACGCCCTTATTTAATAACGTCAAGGTTAAAAAATAAAGGTATTTTCGATTGTTTGTTTATGACTCCATATAAGTAAAAAGTAATAAAATGTATACCAGAATTCATAGAATTGGAAGTAGGGTGTTTTGAAAATGGTACTGCTGCGTAGGAACATCGTTTTCTGACCGGCTGGTCGCTCGCCGTGCAGCACCACTGCATAAATGTCACCTATAAGAATAAGGCAAATTTAGTCGCAACATTGTGGCAGCGTAACAAACCAATATTTTGTAATAAGTCGGATTTTTAACATTTCATATGAATATTTTAAAGATATTTCAATCTTACACCGTTAAAAAAATAATATTAAAAATATTATATTTTAACTTAAAATAAAAAATAGCTTAATAATATGAAAAATATTAATCTATTTTTTATTTTAATAAATCGTATGTTCCCCTCGTACCAACCTTAAAAGCTTCTCGAAATTTGTTTGACATAATATGATAAAATATAGGATTTATGCAAGTAGACATATAGTAAAATACTCCAGAAGTGTATGTCAGGAAATAATATGCTTTGAGAAGTAATGGTGTCTTAGCAAGGTGATTTTCAGCTGTGCCGTAAATTGCTACTAGTCTTTGCGCGTGAAAAGGCGCCCAGCATATAAAGAAAGCTATTACCACAGCAACTGAAAGCAAATTCAAAACGTTATCGTATACTCATGTGTTAATTTATAAGTTAATAATATGTGCTTAGGTCCAATTAATGTGTTATAACATTAATAGTGCCGAATAATAAAATAAAAGCTAAAAAATAACACTTACACCAGTAAAAATTAATTATACCCAAACAAAAGTCAATAAAAATATTACCTAACATTTTCACCACTCTCTTTGTCGATTGCGTACTATTTTTCCTTTGAATTTTGTAAACTTTTCTTTTGTTTTTATTCGTTTCCTTTTCTTGTAAAGTATCTTTTTGTACATTCGATTTATTCAAGCGCAGTCCAATTAGTGAGTACAGGACGGTGATGACAATCATTGGGGTAAAAAACAGGAAAAATGTGGATAGCTCGAACGAATGTGCGATAATGACTCTTGTTTGTAGACACATAGTGATGCCCTTGTGGACTCTGATGCCAAACTGTAGCGCTTGCGGCAACGCTAGGCCGAGGGAGGCTATCCACAATAATATAACGTGTTTTATTGCACGTGATAACTTAGACATTTTGTGGGAAACGAACGGGTGGCATATCGCTAAATACCTCTCTACGGTAAATAATGTGATAGTCAAAATACTCGCATTGGTTGAAGTTTCTGCAGCCAGACCCCGTATGACGCAGAAGGTGTTTCCGAAGACATATGGCCATTTGTACCAGATTGAATACATTTCTTGAGGCATTCCACTGACTAGTAATAGTAAATCAGATATTGCTAGACTAAATAAATAATAATTTGTTGCAGTGTGCATATTTTTGTTCTTTATAATAACAATACATGTAAATATATTTCCAAATAGTCCAGAAATAAATATAAGAGTGTATATGACTGTAATGGGTACAACGATATACAACGAATCACGTTGTGGTCCGAAGATTTGGGTTGGATCAACATTTTCAGGTATATTAAGTGTTGTATTTGTCACATTGCTTACTGCAGACATTGCTGAATTTGAAAAATCTATTTAATGTATAATGTCCTTTCAAATACCTCTCGATTCATTATCATCATTGGTTCCTTTATAACGTTTCAATAATCTGAAACAACAAAGCACATTAAACAATAACTACTAGTAAACTAAGTTTAAATTTTTTCTGACGCTTGAAACATTATCTAAGTTGAAATAATTTTTGTACTTCGCTTTAAAATGGGTATGCATTTTACACAGTCATTTTCGTAGTAAACAAGCAAATGCTTGGCCGTAATAATGTATTGGTTTTTCTAAATAATGTCGGCGATACGTATGTATGAGGTGTTCGGTAATGGAATTAGCTCTCGTATTTTTCCGTTCATTTAAAATATTACATTGGAATATGATCATCATAGCTGAGAATATTGTTTGTTATTATCGCTGTATTATTATATTGTGGAACCTTTATAATGTATATATTGCACAGAAAGAGTTTTCATTACGTTTCAAAATCTATGGCTTACTTTCAAAATTGCTATTTTTGAACAAATACTTCTACTTTAAATTAGTATATTAATATAATAAAATAGGTTTAAAATTGTATAATCGTATATACTATTACATATTACAAAATGTATTTTGTAATATTGCTGAGTAAAGTAATATAATTTGTTTGATATGCCTAGCTCATCACTACTAGCAAACTAAGTGGAACTCCAATGTTCTTAATTCCTGGAATTGAATCGATTCCGGTTGCTGATAATGACATACTTCTATAGCTTTTGGGTAAAAAGATTTATAAAAAAAGCATTTTCGCAAAAACCGATATAGAATGAGACTTGTTTTTGGCGCTTTTTGCTCGATATAAGAATCAATATCTTAATTATTAAACAATTCTGAATTATTAATATCAGATAAAACAATACATTTAGAAGTCTTTCATGCAATTTATTGAAACGGGAAATAAATAAAAATTATCACTTTTACATGCATGACAACAGTAATTAATAAATTCATATTAAACAGAGATGTGCCAATTTTTATGAACGCAATGAAAAACATATCTAAAATGTTTTAAATACGTTAGAAACAATTCGAATCTTATTATGAGTACTTGCCCGTGGAAAATTATATAAAATAGAATTTAAAATGTCGTGTCAAACGCAATACTTTTATCAAGGTAAAACAATAAGGTAATTAATCATATTTAGTTAAGTCTATCTGGATTTTTCATTGTTCCAGTTAAGACTTAATGGAAGTTCTTTAAAAACTCAATTATTAACCCAGAATGTTTTTGAATAAAGAGCTCCAAAATGCCACTGTTTTGAGGCTTTATTTAAAAGGATAAAAAGTTTTTATTAAAATTTTCTAAAAGGTCTTTCGTTTTATAGATTGTATAAAATAAAGATTTCAGTTCATTGCTTACAATAAGTAAGGTAAAGGTTACAAGTACATAAGTAAGGTAATTTTTACTTGTCGACAATCGATTATTTTTACATAAGAAACGTTTCACATTTCAAGTCTGTCAAGTTATTGGCACGTGTTAGCTAGCTAACTTTATAGCTAGCTTAGCTATTCTTATGAATAAGTGCGATTTTAGCAATTACTCCTCAATCTATCGGTTCTATAAAAAGCAATCAATCGAGGTTAGTTTATTTAAAAAAAATATCTTTAAACAGTTAGAAATTAGAAATATATTAACTGCAATAATACGAACGTACCTATATATAATTAAAAAGAAAAGGAAATTATATTTTCCATTATATTTTGATAAATAAACCTTTGTTGAAAGCTATTAATATTTTAATAGCATTTTGAAAATACATTATTCTACTTTACGACTTACAGTTCTAAAATTTTGCATTATCGCTTTATATTAATATATGAATTATAGTTTTTTTATAGTTTAATAACGATATCCTAAAGCTTATCTGTCACGAATGATAATATTAACATTCTTAGCCTTTGGTCACACTCACAACTTTATTGTCACGAAGAACGTGAAATTGCGTCGTGATTAGGGCAAACTTGTGTGCTGGCAACACAGTTTTATGGACAGTAAACTTTATTGACGTTTAAAAAGTTTACGTGATTTTTTTATGCAGCGAATTCAAATGGACTCGACGTTTCTTATATTTTTGTAATTGCCGATTGGCGTTAGGGTGTCATTGCACTGTAGCCTGTAGGGGTCTCGAAAACCTCTCCAAAGGTGCTCGGAGTTTTGGAGGGTTGAACTCAGGTAGAAATTATAGGTTAAAACACAGGATATATATTAGTTTCCAACCTTTTAACCGACACTTTCCAAACCCTTAAAAATAACGTACCTTACCTTAATAGGTCGGCAAACCATATGTGACGAAGCGACTTCTCATGGCGTAAAGAAAAACCGAAACCGAACATAGGCTTCTAAAGAAACCAAACTAACATCCTTTAACATAGTTTTAAAACTTGTAAAATATATACTTGTACATACTAATTCCTATTCTAAAAGAAAATATAACGCCTTTGTTATTTAATCAGCAAAGTTCCTATACTGTATTATTGACAATGTAATATTTCAATATTTTTTTTAATAGTTTCAACAAATCCTTTGATTTCCATAGATCAACATTTAACAAACAGTTCCCAATTCAAACAGTAATTTACGTATCACTAAATTCGATTAAGCTGCATATATATGGTAAATCTGCATATATATTGTAAGGTTTTATAAAACTAATAAAACAACTCGCCTTACATAACTCTAGTTTATCACAAACACATTTATGTAGAAACCTATCTAGGACGATAGACGTTTAATAGGTACCTCAGCAAATATTTCATCAAAGAATCGATTATTTTAATTAACTACAAGAGTTAAAAGTTTAATTTTGTTAAGTCAAGATATTATGAATTATGCTTTTGTTAATGTTCTGTAAACACTTATGCGGGGAAGCTAATATATTTATGTATGAAATCATTTTGCAGTAAAAACAACAGTCTCATCGGTGAAATACACCGGTTTGTTATTGGAAAGGAGAACTGAAGGAAGAATCAAAAGCTTTTGTTAATAGCGTTCGATAGCTTTTATCGAAAGTAAAATTAATACTATCTTATCTAATCTAGATAACAGTTTTACTGGTTAGATCTCCGAAGCAAATTTGCATTCGTCACGTAAGTGAATTGACAATGACGAATTTTTCCACATTTTGCTCCTATTGTGAATTTTTGGGCGTGTTTCAAAGAATCTGTAATTAATACGCAATATTAGAACATTACAAATTTCTTGTTATTTGATAAATAATCCTTGTTATTCTGGCACTTAGCAATCCAAATAATGTGTAAGTTGGTGTTTTACATTCTCGAAGGACACTCAATTTGTTTGCCGCGACATCAATTTGTACATTTCATTTCAATATTAATAAGATAAGCATTTGCGTAACAATAGAACTATCAAAGACTTCAAAATATTCTTGATGTTTTTGTTAATGTCGTCGTTTCATCGTTTCGTTTAGCTTACCAATTTATTCGATATTAATCCACAAACTACTACGCTATTTTCGTATTTTTTTAATTTTCTTAACTTCCAACATAATCTATATGTCAGCTAAGAATACGAAAGGCTTCTAACTAGAACAAAAATCATATTAAATAAACTGTAAGAGTTAGTTATTAACGCTACACTACACAACGGTGAAAAGTAATTTGCTAGCCTTTACCACGTGTAGTTGTTCATAGCAATGTTATAATATGTATGTCGCAGAGGGTGACATCGTAGTAGTTGTAGTGATGCCGAGGTAGTGATTGTTTGCTTCAGAAAGGCTCTTTCTAAGGTTCAAGTTTCAAGGTTTAAGTAAAACTTCAGAGTATCATAATAACGGTGTATAATCTTGATTACTAGTTATTCAATATCTTATTATTTTCACAATGCTGACGTATTTATAGCAACTGACAAATTCCACACAATTATTTTAAGTTTGAATAATTGAAACATTCTAATAAACCAAGGAGATTAGACTAATTAACTAATATTGAAATAGTTTTCACTATCTTGATTATTCTTTTCGTCCATCTGCTCCGATATGTCATATGTATAATAATTTTATATATACGATTTGTTGATTTGCTACTATTTTAAATTTATCATATACTTAATTGTAATAAAATTATACTTATGTATCTAACTAAAATAATACTGTCTTAAAAAACATTTAGTTATAATAATACGCGATAATTATTGTTCGTGAATGCACACAATATGCTGTACAGTTTTTCGTACATTGTATTGTGATGTTAAGTGACACTTAAGTATGCATGTTAGAAATTTTTTAACTTATACCAAATATCCATTATACAAGATGTTAGGATCAGACGTAAGGCCACGTTTTTGCTGATGTTTTTTTGAATCGCTAAGTTAGTTGTCTAACCTTTCGCTTTGGTTTAACCTTTGGTTTTCCTCCTCCTTAAGTTACTTCTAAAGGAACCTCTGATCAAAAAAACGAATTTAAATAGGGCAAATTTCTCTTCTCGTCTCTTATTTATAATATTGGGGCCACACTTACGTTTAACGCCAATGCCCATTATCTCTATAATTATTGCGATAATTTTTAACGCATTAAAATGGGTGACTACACTTCAACGGTTAACATGAATGCTCATGAATTGTGGCTGCTTCATCGCAACAATTCTCGCATTAATCTCTTTGATGTACCGCCATTTGAGCTATCGCCTAACGCCGAATGGCATTGTTAATGCCATTGTCAAATTATTCCGTTAAGTTGTGGCGACACCTATGGTTAACATCCATTATCGCGTTAATTAATGGCATTTCTCGTTAGTGTGGCCCCAGCATAAATATTAGTTTAAGAATAAAAAAATGTTTGCTTTGAATTTGTTTATCGCTTTCTTGACATTAATTTCGTTCTTCTTAATGTAATATTATAAAACAAAACACATCTTAAATCTAAGTTTTTAGGCATGTAGTTCATTATTATTTAAATAACGTTTTATTAAAATGACAGTACCCACTTCTTTGTAAATAATTCCGTGATGTTTGGACTGCACTCTAAAGTAGTGTTAAAATCGTCTAAATAATTGTTACGAGTCACTGAGCTTGTATTGTATTTAAATCAAGATACGTCACAACCAAATTTAAAATAGAGTCAAAGGTGCTTTTTCTTCATTCTTTTTATTTGTAAAAATTTGAACGAATATATAGTTAAAAAAATTAACGTAGGAACATTTGCTTTTATTTTATTTTTATGATTAATATATTATAATTTATAATTATATATTTTATTTATTCTTTGTTACATTATATTACAATATTAAATAATCTGAACATATTGAATATTTTGTAATGACGGCGTTGTCACAAAAAAAATGATTTCTACCAGGCAACCGCGAAAATGAAAAATTGCAGGATATCAATAAATTTAAACGGGTGGCGAAGTGCATCTTTAAGAATATAAAAAAAATAATATAATAATAGATAATTATGTAGTAATGTAAACACATACACTTAATAATAATATAATATTGTAAATGAATCAGAAAATAATATTGAATAAACAAGCTGCTTTAGTAAGGATTTATTTATATATAGATAGTAGTAGGATTTATTTCGATGTAGTTTCATTTTGTGGTTTAAAGGAATTTTCCTTTCAAAGGCATACGCCCTGGTCTGCGCCACGAGTCAGCATTTAAGGGCGCTCAAGATATTTTGCAATCGCGACATAAATTTCGAAAGAATATAATAAATTTGAAAACAATCCAAGCAATACTTTAAAGTCTAAAGAATATGGTTGTTTATGGCTGAATTTACTTATTAACCCTAGTAAACAAACGAACAAGATATCAACACAACAGTTACTGGGCAAACCTGGAAGACTGCAGACGGGCTAAGGAAGTAATGCCTGAGCTTGAAAACAGGATGACTAGGCGAATACTACAACTATACTACGGACAGCTACCCCTACCAACACAGGACATCGATCTTTCAATAAACACCTATGTATTTTAGGAATCACAGATAGTCCTCTCTGCAGAGCTTGCATGGGGGTAGATAAAACAGCGACACACATGCTTCTGCTCTGCCCGGCAACTGCCACATACAGGGCTAAATACTTCAAAATACAGATACGCTCCGGGAGATCACCAGCGTTGTGAATAAACTGCTGGCGTTCTCACGCAAAAACCGCGCTTTGACAAGGAGTTGCAGATATCAGACGGTGTTATCATACCATACCATACCATACCATACCATATGTTATTAGTTTATTTATCAATATTGTTACTATTTTATCAAGTTGTACTAGCATATAGTTCAGTGATAAACGTAGTATCCAATCACTGTTAGATACCATTGATAGAGGTGGCCAAAGTCATTGATATTATACAATTTTATATCAGACGCATCTATTTACATATATAAATCTTTATACTCGATTCTATCCAAAACATTTTAATAATGTCACAAACAACAAAGTGATTCTAGGTGTTATTGAAATTATTGCTAGTGAAGGCCATATCATTTATCATACTTAATATTAATTATGATAACTTAGTAAGAAGAAACCAGTAGGAAACCCATTTTTTTATATATAATAAATTTAATTACTCTGTAATGTGTTATAGGAAGGACATTTACAATATTAAGAAGTGTTCACAATTCTACAACGTTTATCTTACTTTAAAGAAGTTAGAGATCATCTTTTCCATCATTGTTGGGAGAATTTATCCATGTCGAAGGATTTAGAGTAAAGCTGCAGGACTTTTCTAATAAAATTCATGTTTTGTTTAACTTTATGGCTTTTCGGTATATGGCGTTCAAAAATTTATCATAAGATCTTCGGGTTTTACACACCTTTTTTGTATTTAACTTCTGCAGTGTTTCCAAATAAATCATATGACATCTAAAAAGGTCAGACTAGGTCGCTAGTTTTATCTAGATATTAGCAGTCGCCTCGGCTTCGCTTGCGTATTATAATTGATAAATAGGTAATGACAATTCTTTTATTCTAATTTGATTATTCCTAATCAAACATATACAATTTGAGAATCAAGTTTGAAAACGCAATTTTCTGAATGTTGTTCGAATATGACTCCCGTTCAAAACCTTTTTTATATGCTATTTTTTATGTTAAGTTACAGAATTGTAAATATTATTTTAAAAGATGATTTCTTTCCCCCATTTTTTGGTAAAAAGTTAAAAAGTTTGGTAAAAACCCGTGCGCCGGCTTAGTTCCCGAACCGGAGGTAGGCACCATGTAGACTTTCTGATGGTATTTGTTTCAAATTTATTCAGAAAAAAAAAACATTTCAAATCATTGATACAGACAGGTTGAACCATAAAAATGTAATTAATAAGGTAATTATTGGATTTCTTATATTAAACATTAAGGAAGCTCAATATAATAACCAATTCGCATACAAACTTTTTTCTAAGCCGATAAAAAAATTCATGAAGGTTCTAAGTCCCTAAAATCTGACTGAATGTAAAATATAGGATACCAAAAATGTAAAATTTCAGTGGTTATATTTCAAAGGAACTTGTGACTACATAAACGCTTTACGTTCAAAATATTGTATCGCTATGAAAAACACTATTTAATATAATACGCCTAGAAATAGAAACGAAATTGTCGAGTAGTTTCCCTAACGACGCTATATCGTTATTTACTCAAACATACTTAATTAAAACCGGAAAACATATTGATATTCCATGTCGTCTCATAACATATAAAAAACATAATTTAAATTTAAAATTAAAATCAATAACACAGGAATTAATGGAATGCCTATGTAGGTAATTTGAATAGACTTGCCGAGTTATTATAACGCAATTAGCTCAGAATAATTATGATTCGTCGATTCTTATACCTGACGATGATATTTTCCTTATCTGAACATCCATGTCGAAGGCTGCCTTATATTGGAAAGACTTATTTAAAATTATTTTGCTCGCATAGTGGTTATTTAAATTTACACTTTACTATTTTTATAAAAAACTCTTTATTCATTTGTTGACTAAAGAGTTTTTATCGTCTATACGTAAAAGTTATATCTATATATAAAAGAAAATCGTGTTAGTTACTTCAATTATAACTCATGAACGGCTTAACCGATTTAGCTGAAAATTGGCAGGGAGGTAGTTTAGAGCCAGGAGAAGGACATAGGCATTTTACTGGAAAAAGGGTTATAAGGGAGGAAGGGGGGTGTCAAAGTTAATACGAAAGTTCACGCGGACGGAGTCGCGGGCAACAGCTAGTTCTTAAATAGAAGAAGTTTTCAAATGGATAAAACGGTTTATCGAGTATCAAATATAATTGCTTCCTTGCATATAAACTCCCTCTTCTTTATTCGAGTAATTGTATATTATAGGTCAGTGTTGCAGATGGATAGGATATAATAATACAGTAAATAGTCAATGTTACCTTGGAATTATTGCGAAAATATGTTTGTGTAGGTATTTAATACGTTGACAATTGGTTGTAGTTTT
>JADANM010003811.1:3555279-3604575 GCA_026213755.1 Eurema hecabe | reverse complement strand
TGTCTATCTTCTATGATTGACTTACGAGTATTACACCTTTTCCACGGTAGTGAATGTGTCCGAAAAAGAAAATAAAACTAAATATGTAATTTACACTAAAGTACTTTTAAAATAATTATTTTAAAAGCATATTAATCATTATTACTTAACCGTTTACTAACGTATTTTATTGAGAACTCCTAAATTACTTTAAAAATGGTCGGTTTTAAGTTTAAAATAGCATTATCAAATAAATATCTACATTTACATATTTTGTAACTTGTATATAAGTATTTCTATAAAGAGGTAGGAATAAAATTAAATTATATTTAGTAGGACTTCGATGAGAAATAGCGATATTTTATAAAATACATACATATTTTATTTAAGACGGCAAAACGATCATTATAAGATTTTGTTTTGTATGAATAATAAATATGGTTTAAAAAGAAGAAACATGTTATTCACACATTATTACTATAATAAATAACGAAAATAAACTTTAAACACAATTTAACTATTTAAAAATAGTGTGCAATAACGAAATGGGATAGTTTCGACTATCAGCTTACAACTCAAATGCACTTAATGGTTGTTAAATGTCGTTGGAAGGATAAGGCTCTTCTTGTAAATGAAAGCTGCCATCGCCGCTGCGTTGGGCCCTGCTGACAATCATATCTGAAGATGCCGCTTTCACTGTCAACAAAAACAAATAAAAATAAAAGCTTTTTAAATACATCTTCCCGTTATCAGCCAGCTCAATAGCTATTTAATTGAATTAAGCAATGGAGTACAAATAACAACTATTAAAACGTTGAAATGAAGGACAATAAGTAAATATAATTTTTGATTATTTTATTACGATTCCACCCAATAAAAATCTGTTATGAAAACAAATAAAGTACAATGTATGCAAAAGAAACATATTCATGGTCGAGCTAGCTACAAATGTTGACTCGATTCTTTTTAGTGATGCAACTATACCTATATTTAGTATCTAAGTTGATTTCAGATATAAATAAAATTACTAAAAACAAATGTATGAGATAAACTGACAGTATTATTTAGTAATTTAAGTTTCTGTTTTTATAGAAAATATGATATTTAACTGTTCACCGCAATTATACTGCTTGGCAAAATGTTTGATAATAATTATTGGCTCGGGCCACTGACAAGATATTTACCAACATTATTTTTGTACTAAGTTTTTTATGTTAGCCAATTTTCAAGATAGGCCTCTATGACTCCACAACCTACTAAGATACATATCTTAATTTCAATTTTTATTTAACTGATATTAATTTAATTAGTAGCTATATGTTTCTTTAAGGTTATGACATTATTTTTAGTTAACAATGTTTATTATTTGACGGTAATAGTTCTAACCCGCGATAATGTAAGGCTGAGAGAACAATAGTCCTTAACGTATCAAAAACAAAAGCTTTTAAAGGAACTGTATAATGATAAGCATATTTAATCACTTACAATCGTATGCCCAACCGATTTTTGAAAAGAAGTCGATGAAATTTGTAGAAATGTTGATTCTTCCAAGCTCAGAAGTCCTATAGTCCCACGGAAACACGTGATGGTAGTTGTGCCATCCTTCACCCAAAGCTGCAAGACTGACAAGCTGGTTTTCAACTGACTTTATAAATCTGAAACAGATAAATGGAATTAGTTAGCATAAAATGAAAAAGCGTCAAGAGGAGTAGATTTATGAAAATTTTCTAGTCATGCCTTGTGGTGTTTTCGAACCCTTAATAAAAAAAACCGTACTCGCTATCGTCAGGTAGCTTACCACTTCTTTAAACTTCTGAAACGTATGTACTACAAAAATGTATATATATTTATTAGAGATACACTTACCGGTCATAAGGTTTATTTCCCCACATATGGGCGAAGCTATTAACGCTAAAGGCAATGTTCAGGGTTATAGTAAATCGCAGCACGAAACTGACTGCAAAACTTGTGATGTAGTCCTCGCCCCAGAAGTAGATTGGAATGCTCAGAGGAAGAGCGATGTTTAGTATGAAGAAAAGTGGAATAAAGAAACTGAAAAGGGTAAAAATATGTTAACTTGAATAAATAATATGTAACTGAACTTTATTAAATATTATGTAAGTATTAATAAATAACGAGCGATGGTTTTGTAAAAAAGTACTATCAATACTTACACTTTTTGGAGTCTTACAACGGGGTCAGCTAATAAATCTATGGAGGTTTTTCGGAGGGCTTTTCGTCTGTTTTCTACAGCAGGATGTGGTGTGAGAACCAGCCAGCCGACGTGCGCGAACCAAAAGCCTCGACGTACGTCGTGCGGGTCTGCTACGGTTTCTGTATATTTGTGATGGACTCTATGGTCTAAGGCCCATGTGTAAATGTCTCTCTGAAACAATAATTAATTATAAGCTTTAGCGATTTATAAACTTATCTATAAAGAGCAATGATATTATATTATCCTAGCTGACCCAAGCCCACTTCGCTGGGCATAATGATAACAATTCTTTTTTATATAGCGAATTATAAAACATTCAGAAATAATTTCTTAATGGTATACTACTAACTACTTAAACTAATTTTGGTTATTCCTATAGGACTACCGTCAACCTTTTTTCTGAAAACATAAGACCAGGCAGCATCATTTGATTATACTATTTTTAAACCATACAACCTTAGATCTTTTTTGCTAAATAAAACAAGTAGGCGTTGTAAATTATGATGTCACGGATAAGCAAACATGAGATGAAGATATGAATAACAAATATTAAAATAATATAATATATCTATCTACTTATCTTTGTAAAACGTAAATAAAAATATTTGAGAGTGGCTATGGAATTCTCATCCTAACAGTTAATATATTTATATAAGATATCCTTATTCTTGACTAAGTCATTTAAGTACGATTCAAAAGCCACGAGGAAATAAATAGGTTACATAACGTGAATTATTAAGAATTAAATATGAATAAGCAACATTATCTAAGGAATCGGATATTAATGACTTAAATAAATGATTAATTGACAAGCCCATATCGGCCAACAATACACCGTCTATCTGTCACAGTATATCTCGTTTACTTGCTTGTCAGATTATGATAAAGAATGCAAGCGTCGCATATCATATAGACAGCACCTGTTCAAACAATTTTATCGTTGTATGTTTCATAACAACTTTTTAGTGCGTTTGTAGATTCTATGAAGAGGGGTCAATCATCAATTGACTCTATTTCACGACAATAAGACGAGTCGTTTCTATTTGGCATAATAATTATTCTCAATTGTATTTGTAAATACAACGATATTGTTGCACTTGATTTGTATCGATATTGTTGGGTATCATAGAGAAATGATACAAAATATACGTTACGTATACTTATCATATTCGAAACTGGTGGCAATAACATTTAAATACACTTATTCCATAGAAATGTACTGTCGTGACTGATGTTCATAAATGTGAAATTCCTAACAAAGTAAAATTCATAACTTGGTTTTAAATATTCTAACATATCGACAAATACAGACACAAAATAGCTTTTATAATAATAGGCTAGCTTGTGTGCATTTTAAAGCACTTAAGTAAATTTTTAAATTCGATTGTTTTTAAAATCACGCAACTTGCTTTTACTTTTATGGCTGAAAGCTTGGATATGAATAAATGGACTTGAGAATTTTTTAAACTCATAAATGCTAAAATTACTTAATGGATTTAGCTAAAAAATTAGCGTACAATTAATTATATATTTTTTTATTGCGATATTTCCGCGGGACCGGAAAATACGCGGGTAAAACTGTACTAAAGTACGTCTATTAGTTCTATTAATACATTCAAGAATAATGTAGATAAAAATAATTGGAACAACATTTAACTCGTGCACCTTTAAAATTCTCTATTGAATATTTAATTAAGAGCACCTTTGAATATAAACAAAATGTATAATCTTCCCTGAATCGTTACGTTTGCACATGTATAAGTAGTTGTTACACTATTAATTTTATTGGGTTCCGTAACTTTGAAATACGAGTATATAAAAATTTTCATACTTACTTGGCCAGTTATTGTAAAAAGAAAGGCCAACAAAACCCTTAATGGTAAGTTCGCCTTGTAAGCTCTATGTGACCACAGTCTGTGCACTCCAGCTGTGATTCCGAAACCAGAGGTGTAAATTGTAGCAAGAACTGTTAAGAAAAATTATATGCAAATTAATATCTGTTAAATAAAACAAAAAACCTTTGCAAGAAAGCTTATCCAATCGAAAATATAAATGTGAAATGAGAACCAAGTTCAATATTATGATAAATGCCTTGGTTGTTGACTTCAACGACAGAAGAAGTGAAATCTAAATGGGTTCAATGGTTAGTCCTGAAATTTATTTATAAGTAAGTATATTACATCATATCTTCTCATAATATATGACAATGGCTTATAGACTAAAGTCTGCCTTGGTTGGCTTGGCTTTATAAAAACTAATAAGCCTACCAACGAATTATTTATAATGTTGTAAAGTTGGATCGTCAGTGTCTGCCAATAATCCAAATTTTCGAAATTATAAAATATGAACCGAAAAATACTGGTACGTTTGCATAAATACCCAAGACATACCTTAGGCTACAATACTTTATCTTATGTTATAAAAATATATGATACTTTCCAAAATAGCTTTCATGATTTTATGAACTCTGTATATCTAGGCTATAAATAGACAGTTAAAATTTATTTCCTTCTTTTAAGGGGATTTAAATAAAAGCTTTTAGAAAGATTTTTAACAATATAGTACTTTCAATCTCAGAAGTTTTATATTTTAGTGCAGATTTCATAAATAGCTGTAACTAAATAAGAGCTACATACAGATTTAATAACAAACGGTTGAGTGATTGATGCGTTGATAAATTTAATGAAAGAACGCACAGATAAAGTAATTTTTAGAAAACTTATTACAAAACATATGAATCGATTGACACGTGCCCTCCTCAAATAAATTATCTGATAAGAATAGATATAACCGGTGAATCATATTTATTTCTAAATAAAAAAAAATGATTCATCAATCGATAATCTTATTACAAAGCCAATGTAGATAACATTCGGACAATATTAATCATCAATCAAAAGTTACTAAAGAATTTATATTACAGATCGAATGAAATTGTAATATATCATATTTAAGCTTGACAATCTAACAATTATGTCTTTAATCTTTATTTTCTTTACTAAAATAGATAATTTTAAATGATTCATTTTATTGGATGTAAGTTGTCCCAAGGCACTTACCAAATAATATTGTATAGAGTTTAACTTGTGTGGATAATATTAAATACAGCCCGTAAAGTGCCACAGCGTGTAATGAAATTTGAACTATTAAATCGGGCCACCGAATTTGTGGCCTAAATTCCATGGCTTCATATTTGGTTAAATCAAAGTCTTCGTCGCACTTAACACTTAATCTGTCACTTTCACTTCTCACAACTGGGTTATTGTTGTTCAAGGTTTTATGAAACTTTTCATTTTCCAAGGGTCTTAGAAACTCGATGTCGCACTGTGAGTCCGAGTCGCACATTTTTAAGTTCTGTATTGCTGGCGGCATTCTAGAAAACAGATTGAAAATGTTAATAAAATCAATTAGCTGTACATTACTTATTATGAGTTGGTGGTAATGATGAAATTAAAGCTTAATGTCTGGTGGACTGTTGACATGGCAGTAACGTGTACCTACTTATTATGTTGACCGATTTTCAGACAAAAAATTGTAGCACTCCTTATATATAATGCAAACAATATTTCGATAAAGCCTATAATCATTGAGGAGACTTTTATCTACAGCGAATACAGTTCATAAATGTATGTATGATATAATAGTGAGTTGATAGACGATTTGAATAGATTCTTTCTGATCGTAAGCAATAAGTCATACAAATACATACATATAACAGAAATAATAAAATCTATATCCTTGTAGGCAATTTATATCTCATTTGCTATATGTAATAATAAGAGAGACACATGTTCTACATGCACAGTTTGCTTGTAAAAACATTAATATAATAATCATATTTTATTTTGAGTTACAAAAGTTATCTAGCATTTTTCATTGTTTAATCTTTTTTTAAAAATCGTAGCGATCACATTTTAGATAAATTCACTCGTTATTATAGAAATAAAACTACTATTTTTATCAAATAAATGTATTTTTACGCAGAAAATTTTTATACATTTGTCGAGTTAAAAATAAATATTCTAAAATTAAATAACAGGGTAACATTCAAATTTTGGAGAATAAAATGAAGTACAATTTGAAATGTATACCATTAAAACTAGCAATAAAATTCTATGTAATAGGAAAACGGACACACTTAATTGTGATTAGGTATGTTAACAATTTGAATTGCATTGTAAGAATTTAACAACTAATTACGTGGCAACAATCTATTTTTAAAACTATATTATTTGTTTTTTGTTTGAATTTCTGATTGTCTAAAACGTTTCCTTTTATTATAGAAGTTTCATACGTTTAGACCTAATTACCTACCTTGTTTTATAATCCTACGTAAAACATTTGCATTACCCGTAATCTTGTGTAAATATAAAGCGTTATTGTTACAATTGCTTATTACGGTTTATGTTAATAATATGTGTCGGCGCAATGTTAAGAAAAATAGATTATTTCCTAAAATTTTCTTATCTTAGCGATACCGCGTTTCATTTAATAATTCTCCTAAAAGTATAAAATGTTCAAATTGATAAGCTTATCGTGAAATATTGAAAAGCATACCCTGCTTAAATGGTGGGAGTCTCAGGCAGAATTTCAAAAGCCAGTGTTATTTTAAATAACACTAAAATCGTACCAATTAACAAAAGTAAGTTAGAAAGGAAAACATGTAAAACTCACCGTATTAATGAATTAATGATACACAATGCTTAAGTGCTATATAAATTAATACGGAAAATATTAAGGAAAATAAGTAATATTTCACTCAAGGACAAGAGTGTCCCACCAAGTCGGTTCATATTATGGCAAGGGCTCTTATAGGAGTGAAACGATTTCATTGTAAAAGAGCATAAGCAGCGTAGCGGCTCGAGATAAGAAAGCATATCGTTCTAATAGATTTATAACTTACTGCCATAGTAATACATGCATGGTTCAACAGCTAAATGGCAATGTTTAAATATTATCGATAGATGTATAGAAACATGTATGATCATCTAGCTATATAAACTGACGGATCTATATAACTAGATCAATCAATCTTCTATATTATGGTATTTTGTACCCAATTAAATAGTGTGTTAAATATTATATTATAATATTTTCAAATTACTACGTAAGTTTTGTAGTAAAGTTTAATATTTAATGTGAATTGACAAAAATAACTCAAGCTGATTTCATAAGGGATTTCATTGTTATGACTGAATAGCAAAAATATTCAGTATTTTTCAGTGAAAATTAACTTCCTTGATATCTGACAAACCGATTCGACACCGATTTTCTTTGAAGGCTGAATTACATAAGGACATCGACATAAACGACGACTTGTTTTGCGCTTACAATGCGACCTTTTCAGAAGTTACAAAATAAAATATGTCTGAGATGCATCTTTCGTTTTTAAGAACAAGACAAAATATACATACTTAAAAATCAATAAAAACATATCACTGTAATGTTTTGGGGACGTTAACAAAATAACAAAAATGTAAATACAATTCGCTATATGTGAGATTGATAAGCGGTTTAAAGTCTTTTAAAACGGTTAATGTTAGTGACAGTTTTAGAATTGAAAAATTAATATCATAATTTATAAAGATATTTTTTATTAGTGTGAAGTATATATATACAGTACTTACATCAGTTTTAAGCTCTCCTTTAAATAAGGTTACCTTAAGATAAGGTTATTTATTCGATTCAATTTATTCTTGCGCTTATAAAGTTAAATGAACTGTGTTCTTGGGACTTACAACGTTATATTTAATGCTCAACATTGTCTAACCACTACAGGCGATCTATTTTTTCATAGAATTTTAATAGGCAAAGGCACACTGAAGAATTTCTAAGGAACATTTTTCATCTTGTAAAGCGATCTTATCGTTTAATTTATAGAACGATTTTTAGTTATATTTGAGTTTTAACAATATATAAGCAATATTTAACTGAAATTAATAGAAGTATTGGCGTTTTATATTAAGGAAACTGTCAAAGTTAAACTTCTAACTGTTGCATATTATATGCATGCTTAGAATAAGAATAGTCCGGCTTACATTTCGAACAAAACAAACAATTTCCTTAAGCAATGACGACAACATTCGGTTTTATGCACTCCTGTAAGCGGAAAAGGCATTTTCCGCGTATCTTTTAATAATAACATGTCCTAAACATAGCGATTGCGTTCACGTACGCAGTAGTTAGAACTAGTCATTTGGATGATATCACTTTTAGACCATGTCATCTTTACAAGGCCGATCTCTATTAGCGTCCGAAATTAATGTTCATTACCTTCTTATTACTTCTTGTTAATTACTGTTTCTTTATCATAGCATATCAATGCGTGAAAATATTTTAATACTTGATTAGAACTAGGTACGGATTCCTACCAACAACAGTCTTACTGTTCGTAATTTAAATCGTAATTATATTCACGAGATCGTTATTATAAACACAAACATAAACATAAACAAAAATACGACAATACTGAAACTGAAACGGCATACCTTACACACTTTGGGCAATAATGTCGAACTGTAGAAAGGGAAAATCACTTATTTACAAGTGTCGTCGTCTATTGACAATATTGGTGGGTTGTTTGAATCACTAAACGTGCGGGCAATGAATGAAATATTTCACGAAGGTTGCTCTCACACTACGGAAAACTACGGGGTGAATTAGTCATGGCGTCCGAATGCCGGGTTCTGACGACGCTCGTAGTATTAACTATTGTATTATCGTGATATCGCAGTGTACAGGCAGTGCGCGCAGCGAACGATTGTGGACTGGTGCTGTGGCCTAGTTCAAAGCCCAACTCATGGGATGGGGTCGGCCGCCGAGGCCATACAAACACTATAGACTTTACAATATACTCACTGGCGAGCGATACCAACACCATGGATACGTCTCGGAATATTCTGACTTCTTATAATCTGATAAAAAATTCCTAACTATACATAATATATCTTACGTTTTATAGTTATTGTTCTTTTTTATTAAGATGTAGTTATACTTTATGATGGCAATTTCATAAGTTACAGTTTAATTGAGAGATAAATTTACCAGTGTACAATTGTGTTACTATTACGGAAATAAATCACATAGGTAATCTACGTTACCGACTAGTAGTGCCTGGACCACTAAAGAAACTTAAATATAAAAAATATCCACTATAGCAATTGTTTCTTTTACTATATTTCAAGCTATGTACATTTACAAAGGAACTACCGGTATACAACATTACAGATTATTCTATAATTATACAAAGATTACATTTGAACTAGCTGTTACATAATTAATAGTAATTTCGGAGAACCATTATATTACATTAAATTTTAATTAAAGATATATCGTCAGACGTATCCCAAGAAAGTGTAGCACGCGTTCGTCGTCGGATGCGTCACACGGCGCGGCGACGGCGGCGACGGCGGCGGCGGCGAGGCGCGGCGGCCCACTCACTTAACACCATAGCCTAATAGATGTTTATGGTTGTTACTTTCGGACTCACTTCGTGCTTACTTATACAATATTCATGGAAATAACACTGTATTTACTCCATAGTCGCTTATAACAAACTGTCGGTAGCAAATTGTTGATTTAAATATCGATAAACGAATTCCAGGTTTAAGAAATGAGAACTAAAATCCTCATTACTATTAAATAATATAATATATATATAATTATAGTATATATATTTTTCATACAGCAAATATAATTATTTATTTCTCTTTCTCTTTAACCATCGTGTAAGTCTACTCTATAGAAAATTGGGCTTTGAAATATTATCTACATTAATTTAAGGAAAATAAGGAAATGTCTTTGATATAGCTTAGCGTGGCAGATATTGCTTCCTAGCGATAAGGCCAAAAATTGATGAAATCGTCTATAAATATAAAATAGTGTGTTTGTAGGTATATCATTCTTTTTTAGTCAATAAAGTGTTTTAATTAATTTTTGTAAGGTCTTAACGCTGGTGACACTTAGACAGGAACTCTTAATTTTAAACTAACATTTCGAAAATTATATTTAAAGTGTAGTTTTTAATTTTTACGTCATATTCTTTGGGATTATTTTTTTATTTTTCCCATTCACATTTCAATTCCCAGGACATTTCGTTTCGTAATAAATAAAATTAATACTGTCTCTATTTCTGGTTTTATCGCTGACTGCCAGAATTATTTTAGGAGCAGTAGGTATAAATCTATCCCTTGGTGGGTATGCTAGAGCTTAATAATTTATATCGAAATAAAAACGTTGTTTTTGATTAAAACCGCGTAAGTGACCTATCTTGCTTGAGGCTATGAGTTTCAACGACTCTTTGTAATCAAAACCTGAATCTAATTTTGAGAAAAAAAAATCACTTATGTACACATACTTATATGTAAATAACTTTTGATTTAAGGGTCTTCTGTACGGATTTCAATAACATGTTTCCAAGCCGTTAAGCTAAATTGTCAGGACTCGTATTGTGAGTACCACTTCCCTACAGAAAACGGGCGTCAAGTAATGGTACACCATCAGATGTGTTATTGTGTTTCGTCCAACTTTTCTTTTACATTGGTATCTATTTGTCTCATTTTGTTGACATCCTTAATATAGCTATTTATAAGGATTTATAGTTTTGCGATAGCAAGTGAACGCTTACATGAGGTAAATATCCTGCTCATATGAAATCAATGATGCATGCAATGTATTAAATATTGTATTGTTGTTTAAATGTGAATAAAAAAATCTCTGGATATCCGCTGCTTTAATTATTATTTTTTATTTACGACGACTTACGTCTAGTGGAACTGTGGAGCAGTTTTGCCGGATGATAGACGACCACCTCCGCATAAGTGTAACCGCAAAGTCAAAGCCACATAAATATGTTGCTGGCCTTTAAAAAGTAAGGAAAAAGAAAAAAAAATGTGCCAAAAAAGAGTAAAGGATAGTACATAATACATAGAACACATACTATGATGAGATATCTCTAATGTTTTACCCCTGTACCACGAATCTAGCAATGTTTGATTATACATTTTTGCGCCATAACGTACACGTATATTCGGCTACCATTTAACATTTTACACTCAGTTATCCATTTTCTTATTTTAATATCTTATACATGATTATATATTACTCTAAATATAAATCTCAATATATAATAGTATTTGTAATAAAGTTCGAACGAAGAAAATCTTTTGGTCCTTTCCTTATTGATGTCTAACAAAATTTAATGAAATTAAAAAGTACTCACAACAGAAATAATTGGTCAAGAATAAAACAGGAAAATGATATAATAAGTTTCTGTGTATAATTTTTTCCTAAGAATATTTATTTTCAATAAAATCTTTTTCTACGAATATAAATCATTAAAAGCAGCAACATTACTTCTTATTTATTAACTTTTGAGCAAATACGTTTGTTGAATTTTTGCCCTTAATTTTTTGTATTTATATAGGTAGGTACTTGTATTACAATAAAACCACAAGAACGCTGCGATATTTCGTTTTGATAATGTCAAGATCGGGCCTAAAGTATGTCGAGTAGGGAAAAACGACGCAATATCGTGTAATAATAAACATTGGACGACTTAAGAACCTAAACTTAAATTTTCCGTACTGCGACCAAATTGCAATATATTTTATTGGTTATTCTGCCATGCCGGGCAGAGACTTTGAGAATCTAAAAAATTAAAGGTTTATTTTAATTAATTCATTTTACACCTTATATATTCTGGTCCAAATTTTTTTAACGTTCAGGAACATTTTATTAAAGGTACATTAGACATTATATAGGTAAAGTCGTAAACGTACGCTGAAACAGATAGATTATTTTTATTTCGTTATAATTTGAGACTGACATTTATGTTATAATAATAGAAAATGTTATACCACACACCACTTATCTGTAAAAAAATGTTAAACCACACCTGTGAAGATAGTAATTCTAATCCGTAGTTTTCCGAGAATTCAAGCACAAACATCCATCCTAACTAAATCATTACACCTTCATATCATTCACAATAGTAAGTAATTCTTTGAATTGATGTTACTTGTTTATCCTTTTTTTGTTTAATAAAACTTTTCTTTTATATTTTTTTTTATTAAATGTATTGTAGAGAGACTAAAAATAATTAGAGACGGTAATACCAAGAATTGATAATATACTGATATGGTTTTTTAGTTCTTGTATCATTACGAGTTGAGGCGACATTAGATTTTTAATCAAGTTTTTTTCTATGACGCTTGAATAACTTTCGTAGCAATTAAGTAACAAAGCGTTATTGCTTCGTGTAAAATATTTATTTAATAGCCTTGTACAAACCTTGACTTTAACAGCTAATTATAGCCTTTATTATAATTGAACATTATAATTATGAAATAGACTGTCATCTAAAAAATAGATAAGCTTATTTTTTCATGTCCACTGGGACTGTCTAGTCTGTATCTATTATGAACGGTTATGAACGGTTCGAATAGAAAAATCGAAATAACTTATTACGTTATTGAAGTATATTAAATTAGTAAAGGAGATTTTCATCTTATGATTTGAGATTAGCTTCGATCGCAAAACTAAATCCTTGCCGGCTTGAAACATGGCAAATAATGAAATAGCTTATTTATGACAAAGAGAATTTAAGTATAGTATAAAGGAGTGATGGCATTATAGGCATTATCTAAGGCATGCCCATTTATAGAATAAAACGCGATGTAGCTTTCTACGAGGTGTCATTATTTGACACAATGATTTTTTGCCGAGGAACACACAAAATCTACTGTGGATTTTAGTAGGTATGGTACCATTTTGTGCGAGTTCGACATAATCATCTCCCCTCTCCCGATCATATCCACTTCAGGATTTCCCACCGACAAAAAGAAGGTTGTATGTGTTGCGTTACACAATAATCACTTACCCTTACATAAAAAGCATTAAATAAAGTATTGTTCTAAATTTACAATCTATCTATACTAATATATAAAGCTGAAGAGTTTGTTTGTTTGTTTGAACGCGCTAATCTCAGGATGTACTGGTTCGAATTGAAAAAATCTTTTTTTATTAAATTGACCATTTATCGAGTAAGGCTTTAGGCTACATAACATCGCGCTGCGACTAATAGGAGCGAAGAAATAATGGAAAAACAAATCAACGGGGACGAAGTCGCGAGGAACATCAAGAGTTCTTTGTTGCTCTTATTATAACCTTGATTGAATATAAACTTAAAATATATTTCATACTGTACATATTCATGTGTATACATGTGTATCGTTTAACGGCTTTATTAGTAGAAAGCGATATCTATCGGACAAAATTAAGAAAAAAATATGACTCTACAAAAATATTAAGCTTATAATATATATAATAGTCGATTTAGTATCTCTTGACATTATGGAAGAAGAAGGATATACCAAGTATTAACTTATACTTATCTAATATTGGTACCTAGTTGTCGGTAAACAACGGTTAATTCTGATAAACATTTAGTACCTACAAAGGTTGTCGCAAATATTCTATACAAGGAGTTTTCGTGGTAATGACTAAACAATAAGTGTTTGTTCCCGTCCTTTTTCCCTCGACTGCTCAAGGTCTCAATATGTTTTTTTTGTGATAACATTTTAAAAGAATATCTACATAGCTAATTTTTCAAATGTTTGAAGTTTTTGGATAATCATCTTAATATATATAAATCTCGTGTCACAATGTTTGTCCACAATGGACTCCTAAACCACCTAACCGACTATAATAAAATTCGCACACCATGTGAGGTTCGATCCAACTTGAGAGATAGGATAGCTACTCGGGTAAAACCGCGAGGAACGGCTAGTATATCTATAGTAAGGAATAGGCTTAATAATATTTACTTGTAAAGTTGTAAGTACATAGCCGAATGTAACTGTAATACTTAAATAGCATTCGACCTACAACATTAAGTGATTTAAAAGATGCTGCTTCAATAAATATTGTATGGTTTTGACGACTAAAAAATGAGCACATGCACTCACTATTCGGTACTTAATATTAGTCAAGTGCTATTGAACTGTAATGACTTTAACAATAACATATTATACTAGCTGGTGCCCGCGACTCCGTCTGCGTGGACTTTCATATAATTTTGACCCCCCCTTCCCCCTTATAACCCTTTTTTCCAGTTAAAAAGTAGCCTATGTCCTTCTCCAGGCTCTATACCAACCAAATTTCGATCTAATCGGTTCAGTAGTTTTAGCGTGATGGAAAGACAGACAGACAGACGGACATAGTTTCTTTCATATTTCTTGATTCTTGATATCATTTATTAATGCTTGCTCTTTTGTTCAGTCTTCGCAATTTTTACTCGTTGTACTCTTTTTTAAAATATCACAATATATTTTTTTATTACAGTACCGGCAAACATGCCAGTAGCTAGTAAGCAACTGCAAGGGTTTTTTATAATTTTCAGTTTATTAATTTTATGAGTAAGCGATGCTTGGAGACTATGGGTTTCCATGTGATTAATATTGTAGACGTAATTTATTTTTCATAATAATTTATGAACAACACACATTACTAAGTTTGGTATGGCTATTTATATATTGGATATATTTGAGGATAGCGAGTTTTTATGTACAAGGATAACACATAACTTTCCTCTAATTCGGATAGTTCACATTAGACGATCGTGTGGCACTACTGCCTCTACTGGTAAATCATTATTATCTGATAATTGCGATAAACATTATTTTTCGAAAACATAAAGTGAAATTATTGTCTAAAGAGATGACGAGGTGGGGAAAGTGTTACAAGACGAAGCTATAAGTGAGGCGGCGAGTCGCGCGCTCGCTCAAAGCTAAGCTTTTGTGTTAGCGAGAGTCTGTGTCGGTCTGGTGATGCTGCGCTCTTGAAACTGTTTACATGTGCATGGAATGATAGTGAATGGACGTTGATTGGTATCGCGAAGAAAGTGCCGTCTTCTGAGCGTTCGTCTCGCTGCGTAAGTCGAATCACTGTTATACACATAGAATTAGGCTAATTTTATGTTGTACACTATTAACATTTTGATTATAATGTAAGTAATTTAAATAGCTGAAACATTAATTCAGTTTTTACCAATATTATTGAAATTAACATGAATTGAACATTTACAGTTCGTTCGTAATAATAAAATATGATTAGAACGTTTTGTATGTACGAATATTTATCCTTAATTATAAAACCATAGATATATGTAACATACCATTTATGACTATTTCCTTGATATAATTTTCAGAATATCATTAGGTGTAGTTTTTTTTATTCTTGGCTATAAATTAAACATTTAATGGAAAATTATTATAATTTCACCATGACTGCATTGAATTAAGTGTTTCCTTCAAAATAAATAGAAACAAGGAAAGAATAGTGTTTCTTTCTTATTGATGTAATCGGTTAGTATTCGATGAATTTGTTTTATTACAATTCGATTTCATTTAATTCGAAGTATGTACCTACCATTACAAAAATGTAACGTATTATTTGCACTTCTGTAATGAGCACAGATAATCAATACACGTAGATATTATCTGACCTAATTTATTTTTATGTAAATTTTATACAACTATCGGCAAATGTCAAATCGTACCATATTATTATTGAACAAGCTTAAAACGTTTTTCTATTAGAGAAACATATATAATATGTTGGATATTTGATGGCTTTATTGATGTTCGTTGAGGTTTAATTATTATCATCAAATTTTGTCTAAAAAATGAAAGGAAGACTTCAATGTTATGCTTTGAAAATGCGCAAACAATAATTAAGTAGAATCCTTTGGGTTTTGTGAAGGTTTGTACTATTGTTAACAAGTTTTCAGAACGATCTATAGTTACTTTTTAGATTAGTTAAATATTGTCTTACCAATATTCACAGAGCGAACAGCTTCAATGTCATTGAGACAATTAAACATTTTTAACAGTGTTAATACATAATAGCCATGTTAATATAGATAAACAAAACACTTTTAGAATATACTTGCGAAAAATATATCCATATCATTAGTTATTTGAGTACAAAAATATTTTTATTACATTCAAGCATTAGCACTGCATATTATAAAAATCTTATATTTATACACAAACAATGTATTAAAAAAGAATATCAGAATAATAAATTTACTTGAATTGAAACCGTCTATTACTAACAAACATCAGCGATCCTTTATAGTTCATTAAAACTTGATGGCAACTAAAAATTTACACGAATATGTAAAAATTATTAAAAAAAAAGAAACATGGACTATATACTAATATATAAGTACTATTTCCTATTGAAGTTGATTCGACGGAATGTGGTTCTTCGTATTCAAAGATGTGACTGAAATATGCTTCGTTCCCCCTAGGGTTTAATATAAATCACATGTTCGAAAAAGTCTAGCGCATTTGCACGCAAATAGAATTTTAAGGCATCGAGAGAATATTATAATGTTGACTTCTACCCTGAACTCGTCATCAAATATCATCTTAATGCATTTCATTACAACCAAATATTTAGTACGTATGATGAAAAAAAGCAAATAACCTATTATTATTAATTAAATAAAACAAAACCGTGTTAAAACACGTTTTTTGTTTTGCTTTATCCTACATACAACATGTTTCAATTTTAAAAGGTCAGCTTATGATCAGTGGAACACAATGCTGTCTCTCAAAAGGAATAAGATCATTGATGAGAAATATTTTATTATATTATTTAATACTTATTTTGATGGATATTGTATTAAGATTATGTACCTAATATGAATAACATTATTGTATCTAATAATATAACTTCTTGCGATAAATAGTGAACTAAAGCCATAGTAATACCTAAATTCAGTTTTGTATTATATATGTTAAAGTTTAGGTTCGAATTAATGCTATAATAGCGACAAAACTTCTTACAATCAGATATATGCTATATTATATACATGGTAGGTACCTACTGTTAGGCTTCTAATTAATTAATGTAGGTTTGAGTTGTTTGTTTTGTTTAAACAATAATATGAATAGGTATCTTGTTTATGCCTTATTAATTATTGGTGACTGGTACTTGTAACATACATATAACTTTGTTTCTCTGATAATATAAGTACACATTTTTAAACATTGGGTTACAATTTATTATACCTATAGGTATACTTTTGGACGGCTTATAATATTTTGTTCGTGTATTTTCCATGCAATAGGTACGGTACTGCAGTCAATTATATATGCATACATTAATTACTTCACACATATGAATGGAGTGTTGCGACTATGGTCAATACCAAAAACGAGACAATGGAGATGTCAAATCGCTAATTTTTATTGTTATCAGAAATAGCTTGATTATTATTTTCCCTTACAGATTTTAAATGTAAGCTTTATTACCTATTTTATATTTGTTCTCATAAGAAATATAATTTTCGATTTCAACTAAAAATATATAGATGAACAATTATTACGAAGGCATTAAAAATCATATATCTAAGACATTCTATAACATAACATAATCAAAAAATATTTTTATTCTATTAGTTAATATGCCGTAGGCACTTTCCGTTCTTTACAGAATAAAACAATATCCTGTAAACTTATACCTTAAGTAATGTGTTCCAAAATTATTTGAGCTTTTAAATATTATGTTATATAATGTATATTTTTTTTTATACTATGAAGAGGGGAGACGAGTTGGACGCACTCCTGATGGTAAGAGTAACGCCAGCCCATGTAGCCAATGTAGTGCTACCCGGAACTTTGCTCCGGGCAGGGGTGCACTACACCGACGCTCCCCACTTTGAGTCGTCAGATGTTAAGACTCATTAGCCCAGTAATTTCGCTGGCTACAGTGCCCTTCAGACCGGAGCACAGTGACATTTTCACATCACTGTTCAGGCGGTAGAATGTCTGGCACTGTGGGGGTACCCACCCAGTCGGTCTCCTGCGAAAGAGACCTACCCCCGGTAAAATTATATTTTATTTTAATTTAAAAGCAAGTCTGTATAACTATTAGATAAATTTGATTGGAAATATAAAAATTGCTTCAAAATTTTATTCAGAAATACTTTATAGTTTTTACGATACATACGAAGACCATCAAATTTCCGAAGGATCCTGCCAGTTTGTGTCACATAATAAATCAAGATTAAACCATTAAGTATACCGAATCAATCTGAAAGTATATTATAATAACTATTAATTTACTCTTCAAACATCGGAGGTTGGATTCGAAAGTGTACATGATGTGTCTTTGATCACGTACATACCAGGTCTATACGAGTACGCCAATATATTGTATGCATAAATAGATGTTACGCCTTATACTGGTTATAATGTTACCAGTTCAACATAATGGATATTTTTCCATGCTTCTTCATATCAGCTAGTATAAAATTGAATTTTGGAATCTGCTTTTTCTTAAAAAGAAATGGGATCAGTAACAAACTAACTGTATACAGTAAAGAAGTTAGTAGCTACAATATTGATTGCAGTAAATGAAAAAAAAATTACTTAATATATAAAAATACTAGCGATCCGCCCCGCTATCGCTCGGATAATAAATTAATTGAGATATAAGCTATCCTATCTTTTAAGTTGGATCAAATTGAACGCGGTGTCCAAATTTAATTTAAGATAGGTTCCGTAGTTTAGGTATCAATCTCGGACAAACAACGTGACACGTAATTTATATATATTAAGATAATCAGTAGTAATATATCAGGTTCTTTCTTCATATTTGTCTAGGTATAGATACTCATTAACGTTATGTTCCATTGTCAACTAAGTTTCACAATCTTGAGTTTACCAATTATCTGTGTGTGGACAACATGTAAACGCAATAGAAATACTTCTAATTTAACGCCTGAATAACTACTTACTACAAACTTAAAGCATTATTCTATTATATCTAGTATTTACTTTTTACATTCTTAATTTGTAGAATTCAGTAAACGGAATCACGGTATTCTAATGGTTTTCAATTTATTTTCTTTAATGACTGTAGGTATTCGTAGTATATAGAAATATTAAAAAACAATCATCAAGGTTAAAGGTAATCGTAAATACGAAGGTTTTGCGTTGTTAAATGGGAAAAAAACATTTGGATAGTTGAAGTTATGTATGAACGCAGCGATAAGCACGGGCTTATAGCTGTAATATTTACATTCGATAAGATTATGATAACGTATCTCTAAATTATTTACATTGTTTATTTTCACGCGGCAAATCCTAAATTTAGGTAAATGTAATATCAATGGACGTTATTACTCCGTTTAAAAAGTTTGTACGTAATGACGATATTTGAAATTGTAATTTTTAAAAAATAAATTTTCATGAAAGATTTTAATGAATACGTATCTGAATTTCAATAAAATTTATTCATATTGTAGAAATTAATACGATATTTTCATATTATAAATATACGGAAGTGGTCAATCTATCAAGCTAGAAAAACACATTTAATGGATGAAAAATTGCATTTTAAATGTAAAACGAAATATTATGGTGTTTCTAAGGATGCCGTCGTGGCACTCGTGCCTACAGTACAAAGGCCTATAATATTTTGTGTAATGGTTACAGGGTCGCTTGAGGTTTTTCATCTGATCGTATTTTGAATATTCAAGCCTACAGTATTTTAAAACTAGGCTAGGCTTGGACTAAGCTTTCATCTTAGCGGCCATTTAACAAATAAATTTAAAAATTAACTTTCACTTTTCCGACGTTATAATTATTAGGCCACATTTTTGCACAAAAAAAGATAAATTGCTTTTATAAATATTCTTGTATGTGAAAGCTTCGTTTAACGATGTTCCATTCAAAGGAGGAATAAGAGCATTAAAATTATTTATCGTTTGTATTTCATGCCAGTATTTAAGAGATTTTTAAGCATAATTATAAATATATGGATATTGGACCTCATTGAAAATATCTAATTTCTCGGTCTTTCTCAGGCAAACGTTGGTGAGTAAATGTTGCTAAATAGTGTTGGACGTCCTCTTTGTATTGAATGAATAAATTTTACGACTAACTGTTTCTAGGACATGAAAACTATAAAATATTCGCTTAGTATTGTTTACACTCAAATATTCCTTAAACACTTATTCCATTCGACGATGAATGCACATTATTTAAATAAAAACAAAATCATAGAATTGTTAAGTAGGAATATCTTTCTTGGTTTTTTTATATACAAAAAGAAAAGAAAAATAACATTATAAAATGCAAAACACATTGTTTAATAGTGCGAAACATTTCTATGAAAATTTCATTAAAGTGATGTTAAGCCCTTACAAGGAATCTTGACTTTTTTATTAAATGTTGCTTTCTTATGGTATTAGAACTTTATTACTACTACTACTATTAGTAAAATGACAAAATTGATAATATCACACGCAGCATCCAGAGATTTAGATTAGATTTCCTTCAAACAATATAACAATATTCTCTGGGCAAATATGAAATGGTTTGATCTAGAAGGTACCGAGATTACAACTGCAGCGGACAGTACGAACGAAGTGACATCTTCAATGTTCTTGACATCACAATTTTCCCTCTCGTGAAGCATAAGATAAAAGCGATAGGTATATGAATTCAAAAAAAAAATATAAACAGCAGAACCTATATAGGTTCTAAGGTTCTTATCGATCAAGTAGTTCTACAAGTTAATCTTTTATATAGAACTTCTACTTACTCTAGATTATTTTTTCTGTTTCCTCTTTGAAGGCGACAGAGAATTTTTAGTTTAATTATTTTCATTGATTTTAAAACATTATTGTAGAATTAAAATAACACAATATCTTAAATGCTTACACGTAATCTGTGTATCTAATGGTACACGCCTAGTTAAGACATTCATAATCCATCGGTATACCTATATACAAGCAGATGAACACCGAATATATATGTTTAATACGTTTTATCAATACTCCCTACCGCATTTTATTAGAAAAACAAATATTGTCATACAATAAGGCACTTCACGCTGCTTAATAGTCCTTTCCTAATAGAATTAATTCAATTCTATGTGAAATATTAATTCCGCTAAGTCTTGTACCGAGAAGCAAACTACAAGTACATAATATAATCATTGCACAGCCAGTGCCGATGCGGTGAAAGTGTCATTGGTTCGCAAACTGATGTTACTCCCAGTCGAGGTCAAGTGTAGAACAGGTTTCATTCTCATCACTTACTTTTCATGGAAGGAAACGATACTTTTGACAATGTATGATTAAACAACTCGGATGCGCCAATAGGGCTGCCTCTTCTGGTTTGTGGTAAATGTGTAGTCAATATTTTTCACGTAGCTTTCAATTTATAAAAGAAGAAAATTACTTGAGTTCATCAAGTTTACAAATTCAATAATATCATAGCTATAGGTTTATAATTTATCTTAGAGTTTTATATATTTATGTTTTGAAACATTATTATAGTCACATTATTATATTTACGTAGCTTAAATGTACTTATATTGCCGTTTCCTTTTTATAGAATAAGCTCTGTAATCTAAGCAAAATTAATTAAACTTTAAAGCTTTATAACCAACTTTTGTAGCCCTGTTAATTTTTGCCATCATCGAAAGAAAGTTTTCAATATATCGGCATAATTAAAATTAAAAAATCTTAAATAATGGTGCACCATACAGGCTGTGCAATAAAATGTTTAAGTAGTTAATAATTTTTGAGGAAAATTTCATACACGCTTCTAGAACCATCCGTTTTTATGATAACCCGAAACGGTCGTGAAATGATATGCATATTAATTTTAATTCTGGTTTGTAGTTAGTTTAGTTTATAATTAATTTATCACTTAGAGAGAAAGTAGATTAGTTGACTACCTATAGGGCCTCTGAACCTTATTTCAATTTAATATAATATAATGTATCTACTTATTTTATGTGACTTAACTTTTACATTAAAAACGTGTTTAATTGCTAACACTAGCTATAAACATATTTATCGAAAAAGGAACATCACCAATATTTTTAATCCAAATTATATCATACTGACATATTGAATTTCCAACAAACTCATCCGTTAGTAAATCTATGCCTATCCAATTAGTAGAATAATAGTAAAAGAGCCTTCAAAAAGCATTCGTCAAATACGGTACGGTACTTTTAATAATAGAAAAGAAATTTCCAACGGCACTTTCTTTACAATAACACTTTTGTGCGTTGCTCGTACTTAAAGCCGAGTTGACCTTGATTTGATACTTTCGATATAAGTGACATTAACATGCCAAATGTAATTTTTAACGACTATCGATTTGTTTGTACATGTGATACGTAATATTAATTAATTAATTAAATTATTAATGTTTTTCTATAGACATACTATAGTACAAGTACGGTGAAGTTCACGTGTCTTCAATGGGTGACGAATCATGGGTATATGGTAGTGATATCGAAATCAAAGTCCATTGATCCATATTTTTCGATAGAAAGAAATCGCCGAGCCTGCAAAACACTTATAATCTTTATACAAAAAATGCTATACATTTGAAACTTGGTACAGATGTACGGGAAAAGTGTACATGACAAAACAAAAAAATCGATATTCGAAAGTGCGTTGCTCGCGAAATTTTAAAAGTCCTTACTTTTTGAATACACCTCGTATTATTGATTTCCATTACTCATAAATCGCAGGCCTCATATCTGCTTACGACAAGTACTAAAAAGTAAAAAAAAACTAAACAAATATCGAGTATAATTGTTTCCTTACCTTCAAATATCGAATGAAAATAAATTGTTGGAATGCTAAACAAACAGGAAAATTTTATAATTATTGATTAAAAATATCTTCAATTTATTGTTCCACAAATATACAAATATTTAACAAAGCGCAACCTGACAGTTAGGAAGGATTTTCACTCAGTTGAGATTTATCTTGTTTTAAATCTGGTATTTGAAACTGTTTTAGTGGAATAAGTGCAAAATATAATTAATATTAAAATAAATGTTAATTACTATCGAAGGTATAACACTCAGGTCACAAGAAGCGTATCAAGTAATAAAATCATAATTACAACGTCCGCGTCGCCAAGGGTTGATGCCGGGGCTTGATAAAAAATATATTCAAGCCTCAAACAATGCATATTGTCTTTAAACTTTTATTTGTGTATAATGACATATATTTATACGTCGCTATAAAAGTTATATCTTGAAGGTGACTTCTATTTCAACAATAATTAGATTTTAATTTAAAATAATGTATATCAATTCATTCGTTACACAGAAAAGTTTAAGTTTGTTACTTATTGTTATTAGGTTTCTCAATTATTATTTTTGTTTTAGGATTAAGAATATATCGAGCTATTTGATCACAATGGCGGTTGATCCGCAAACGTACACTAAGAACTGTCAAGACCAAGATGTATCACCATACGTGTCACAACACAAAAGACGGGACTATGAGTAAGTTAAAATCTCCATTAGCATGTCTATTCGAACCCAATAAAAACAAACAGTAGAAATATCATACCTTAGTGGTTATTTAAGCTCAGTAGTTTGTGAAACTACCAATTCGGAATTAAAAGTATTTTTTATATATTAACCATACCATTGAGATTAGCCTATATATTGGTAGGTGCAAATAAATTACAAAATGGAAAAATATAGATAGACTCTATGTAAAAAAAATTAATTAAATACCAATTCTGATTTTTAACACTAAAATTTTAAAATTAAAGCTATATTCTTAGTTATATTAACTGAATTAATTATCAGTAACACGCGAATTTCGAATAGGTACGTTAAAACTTCTACGTAGAAGTAAGATATAAGATCTTACATTTCGAAAGTTATCGTAAGAAATCGTATAATCTTACTAATGCCGTTGTGATAGAGTAAAGCTTCGTTGTTTGCTATCCAATGCACATGCTTAGAGTTTCTAAAACCAATATTCATATGTAACTCTCTCCTACATTTAATCATTTTTATTTGATAATGAAAGATACTTCTTCTACTTCATTATTCTTGAATTTATTTTAGTTTAGGGAGTAGGGACAAACGTGCCATAAAATTAATTATTTATAAAACTTAATTGTAAATGCATAGATACATTTTTATTTAAATATTGACTTGTGTTTTCAGATGGCAAATAGTGTGGAGAAATGTTCTGGCTTTTATTTATTTACACGTGGCCACGTTCTATGGCCTTTACCTTATTATGACAGGAAAAGCTAAAATTGGAACAATATTGTTTGGTACGTACTTCATAACCTCATTTAATGCTTTACAAATCGGGCTTAAGGAATAATAATATTATTTTCTATCGCGCGTTTGAAATAAAAATCGTCTAATAAAGATGATGGTAAAAAGATAATGATAACGTGTAACCTTTATTTTCTTCCAATAAATTTTTTATTAACTTATAATATTCAATTCTTGGTTTATTAGCATGATTGATGTATTGAATTTATTTTTAACTAGTGTGCCCCGCGGTTTTACACACGCAGTTCCCGTACCCAGGGGAAAACCGAGATGGAAAAGTACCTTGTGTGTTAATCCAGGATATCACCTATCTACATACCAAATTTTAACCAAATCGGTCCAGCCGTTTTTGCGTGAAGGAATAATAAACATACATCCATACATACATTCTCATAAACTTTCAGATTTATTATATTAGTAGGATAACGATTTTTTTAAAATTCAAAGCCGCTTTATCCCCATTCCCGTTATCATATACCATTAGTTTTTAATATAAATAATAATGTTTTCCAGCTGTATTCTTCGCTTCAACGTCGGCTATGGGAGTGACGGCGGGGGCGCACCGGCTCTGGGCTCATCGAGCGTACAAAGCCAGGTGGCCTCTCAGGCTACTTCTAGCTGTCTTGCAGACGATGGCCTTCCAGAACCATATATATGAATGGGTCAGGGATCATAGGTATGTCTGTCTTCATTTATATATTCAAGTATGCGTTTAATTTTAGTTAAGTTATGAGAATATTATAATTAAAGATGCAACATGTAGCCTGGCTGAACATAGATTTGACTTTGAATTAAGAAATATATGAAAGCTTTATAACCAAAATTGATCTGTATTGATAAGTTAATTACAGTTTGCATTACTAACACTCGTTCTAGTTTAATATACATAGGTGCATGATTATAGTTAATATTCATGAATTAAAAACACCGAAAAATTATTTATAATCACTGCATAGTATAAAACAAAGTCGCTTTCCCTCTCCTTATATCCTTAATTAAAAATTTAATCTTTAAAACTACGCAACCGATTCTTATATTTTTTAATACATAAAATGATTCAAGAGGAACGTTTATATACATGTACCTACATGTTATATGCATAATATAAGTAAGCGAAGCCAGTGCGCTGTGGTTTATAACACATTTATTTCAAAGCTGTGACAATGCAAAACAAAGTTTAAAACAAACAATAAAAAAATATGTGTAAAGTAAACTGCAAATAGACTCCGATCTTAATAAAATATATTATATTGTCTTGCATAAAATTACACGCAACTAACACATGTTTTTATTGAGAACTTAAAGTGCACGTTATATGAAAATATAATTACGAACTACTAATGTAGCCTTTGTGGGCGGGAGATGGACATGATTGATGGGTGAAAATTCGAGATTGACGCTTAAGAAGTGAAGCTTGAGAGATCTTGTACGAAAAAAGATAGTATTCATTTGTTGAAAATATGTTAATATTTGAAAACCATTTTTATTGTACAGTCGACTAGCACTACACACTCGAAATTACAAATAATCTAACTATTATTATAAGAACAAAGAACAGCAATTGAATCAAGCTGTTATTTGTATAAAATCGTTAAGATTATAAAACACGTTTTTTACATTACAGAGTACATCACAAATTTACTGAGACAGACGCTGACCCTCACAATGCTAAAAGAGGATTCTTCTTTTCTCACATTGGTTGGCTTATGCTTCGAAAACATAAAGACGTCTTCGAGAAAGGAGCTACTGTAGACATGTCGGATCTCGAAAAAGATCCTATTGTCATGTTTCAGAAGAAGTAAGTAATATGTACTCGTATTAATATTTGATACTTGCTGTGCAAATCCGGGATATAAAGTATCCTTAGATGTGATGTCCAGGGTGTCACATATCTAACTAACTAACCAAATTTCAACTAAATCGGTCTCGCCGTTTTTAACTAAACGAACATACATCCGTAAATATATTCTCACAAACTTTCACAATTATAATATTAGTAGGATCATAATTTTACATAAAATATCAGTACAAAATCATTGTAGAATAGATTGACAATTTTGTTACCAAATATTTGCAATATGAATTTCGATTTCTTGTTTCAAAATGAATAATCGTTTAAATTTACTCGACATAATACCGTTATTAAAAATATATAACATTATATACAGGGCCGTTTTTTGATTTATTAAATATTTGTAAGGGTTTTCATAAATTCAATTGAAATTTATTTCATCGGTTAAATTTTTGGTGCTTCGTTGTGGCAATACTTTGCGAAGGTAAATATCAGTAAAATACTCAAATATGCTAGCTGTTGCTCGCGACTTCGTTTCTGTATATTTCTAATATTATAATATAAAAAATGTGAGAGAATATAAAAATTTTAAATATATATAACATATTCGATCGTAATCAAAAGGGTCTAGTAAGTACTAAGTCAATTTTAGCAAATTAAAATATACCATCGCAGACTTTTCTTAAACATCATCACCTTGAAAGGTTAACGTAGCGCCCACCAATATGAATATTTTCCCCCTTTTTTTATAATATTTTTCACTGATGCTTCGGTCCTAGATATTTGTGTAAACCTTCCTCGCTATCTATCTCACAAATAATTTTATATCGATTCGAGTTAGTAGTTGCTAAGATAAGATAAGCGCGTTTAAACAAACAAACAAACTGTTTACCTTTCTATTTAGACTGAAGTAAAATCTCTTAAAGGGTTCAGCGAAATTTGCTTTACAAAATTAAAACATTCTTATAGGTAATATTTTTGTGTGGATAATATTCGTAAATTATTTTACATTTACACAGGACAAAAAAAAAATATTATTACGTATTTAATTTCTCGCATAAACTCTATTTAATATTTAATGCTAGTATTGGTTCAGGTGTGATATAATGTCAAGGACATGGTTTCAATATTATTACATAAAAACTTGTTCGTTGTGAAGGATACTTTCTTTCATCGAAATGAAACAAGGCGCATTAAACAGAACCTGTTTTTATAAACTAAAAAAATATAATCTTGTAGTTCTTCTAAGAGGTGATGTAATTTTATTTAAGTAGGTATGTCCCGCGGTTTCACTCGCCAGAAATAAATGACTTATTGTTCAATTATTTAGTATGTTTCGATTTGCCAGTTAATGTTCACCGATTACACTAATATGTATAGTTAATTATAAAAATATTAGAAATTCTCATAACCTATCAAAAGCGTACGTAGAATCTTAAAATGATTTGTATAACGATACTACAGAAATTTGAATAATCTAGGACATGTATGATGCATTTCATGTCGCTTATACAGCGCGGTAGCTGACGTGATTAGGTTAGAAACTATACGAGTATACATAATACCAATATCATATTAAAGGTGAATCTTAAGTGATTTATATTTAATAACTGTTATCACGTTTCGTTAACAATTCAGTAAAAAAATTAAGTCGAAAATGGAAACTAATTGGGAGTTTTTAGAATGCTTTTTCTCTGTACTGTTACTGGTTAATCTGTATCAATTTTTAAATATTTATTATATTATTATTATTAAGGTCACAATTGAATTTAATTAAAAAATATTTTCTAAATTGTGCGTATTTCGTTACAGAACGTATCTCGTGGTTATGCCGCTGTTGTGCTTCATCCTGCCAGCGTGGATGCCCGTTCTTCTTTGGAACGAGAGTCCTTGGTCATCGTGGTACGTCGCGTCCATCCTACGGTATACTGTCTCCCTGCACTTTACCTGGCTCGTTAACTCGGCTGCCCATATCTGGGGCAATAGGCCATACGATAAGTAAGTCTTACTTTCGCTTTTTATGAAAAATATATTCAAAACCGGGTGAAAGTTATAAAAGTAAATGCTAACACGATTGTAGACTGGAACCGGTTCGGTGGAATTTCTTATGAATATTATGATCGACAATGTTAAGTGCACGTAATTAAATTTTGTCAGTGATTACATATATTGATAAGTATTTATATAACATCGTTTGACTAAAGTAATTTATTAAATTTTGCTGAAATTACTGTAGTATAGACATAGTAAAGATTACTTTTATAGACGTGTTTACACGTTATAGATACATCTAGATACACATTATAGATACATCTAGGCCATAAAACATGTTATATAATCAAATAGCTAAAATAAAAAATGTTTAAAAAATTTTAAGGTGAATATGCCAAATATTAATTAACAGTAATTGATTTAAAATTAAAGGAAGGTAGCCAAAGATATCGTTTTCAAAAAAGTTTAATATGCATAATAATTCAATAACATTATCTTTTCAAGTTATCATAATTATTATAGAAGACAAACACTTCTCACTTCACTTTAAATTTAAGATATTAATTGACATTAAAGAAAAACAAATACTTAAAATCAAGCCAAATTCAAAACGCCCATATGTTTACATGTTTTAAAAATTATGAATTCATAAATATTGTATGGACATAAACAATTGTGAAAATGTACTCGCCTTATAAAGTAACATTAGCTACACGTTAAAAATAAGTATTGCTCTTTCACAAGCTCTTGTATTTATAACAGGTATATTGGAGCTACAGACAATAAAACAGTGGCTATCCTAGCCTTCGGCGAGGGCTGGCATAATTACCATCATGTATTTCCGTGGGACTACAAAGCAGCCGAGCTGGGAAACTACAAGACCAATTTCTCCACGGCGCTAATTGACATCGCAGCGAAATACGGTAAATATTTCACAGGCGAAACATTTTACAGTTTATGCAGTGGACGTTTTGACAACCACAAAATAAATAAATTTTAAATTTTAGTACGTTTTTTACGGCTGGAATAATAAACATACATTTTATTTTCTAAAAGGAAGAAAAGAATATCTTACGGAATGCCAATATGTAAATTCTATAGTTCTTTCTTTTTATAATAACTGACATTCATCTGCCGACAAAAACCCAATTGTATATAGTTATTAAAAACCACTTGTATTATTTTTAATATGAGCATTTATGGCGTCAAATCTTTGTGCAGCGTTTTCTGAGATTATTTATTGAAGAGACATCATAAATCATAATAATTACTATAATTACAGGACTCGCGTACGATTTAAAAACCGTTTCGATTGAGATGATTCGCAAGAGAGTACAAAGGACAGGGGATGGGACACATTCGTTAGATAAGAGAGAAGAGGAAACTGACGATGACCACCATCATCCAGAAAATCCCGTGTGGGGTTGGGACGACAACGACATGCCCGAAGAAGATCGAAAGATGGCGGAAATTGCTCACAAAATAGACTGAAATTCTAATTTAATCGCCACATACTGCAGTCATATTTAATTGGTTTAGCGCTATTAACTAGCGGTAGGTAGGTTACTAAATTGTTGAAATTACATATTCTGTATAAGTTTACAGAATGCGTGAATTTGACGATTCCAATGTAATGTAATTTTTTGTCATTGCCTTATGAGACTGTTTAATACTTATCTACCTACTTAGCTTAAATTTGGGATTGTTTCCTTCTGGGAGTGAAAGCGCCTACTATATTTTTCGATTTGTCAGTTGCTTTATTTTAATTACTCGATCAGTAGTCTACTTTCACATTTACGCGTGCTACTAGAACGCTGTTTAATACAGTTAGGTTCCTACGTTTAAATTACGATTTTTCTATGGTTGTGTTATTAACTGTAAGAGCGAGGAAAAACAATATTAGAGCCACCAAAATATCGCATCAAAATTAACGTGAAATTGGAATAGTGTGAGATTACTCTCTATATGACTCGTGCTTATATGCATTTCCAAGTACAATTATTAGTCAATAAACGTTGCCAGCAGTGGTATTACTAAATGTTACATTTTCGCTAGGATAGAGTTTTAAACAATATTCAAGTGGTTTGTACAAATCCATAGGTATGGTTTTTTATTATGTGATAATTTATGAATACTATAAGTACGTGCGATGTTATTTACATATTATAAATAAAATAAATAAAAAACCCGATTAATAATTTTTAATTAACATTGTACAAATATTTATATTGTAGTAGTGTATCCGGAATAGGAATAGGTTTAATATTTGAGGTGAAACTTTGTAAGATATTTATTACTAATATAAGGGAAATAAATATATTGAAATTTATACGCATATCTATTTATTTTAACATTCACATACACTTATCTCAAGGACGTAATATAGAAAATTCATATACCTATGTATTTATTTGAGCCAGAATCTATCTCCCTTGTCCTGTGCCAAACGACAACAAAAATAACTCCTAGTACTTTTATAACAAAAAAGTACTTTTTTCTCTAAAATATATACGTGCCCTGAAATGTAAATCTTCACACCGTTAAATTGTTTGTTATTATATTTTTATAATATGTATAATGTAAATAGTTTCCGTTAAAAATTTCTGAGAAAAATTAAGTAACACCAATTTGTAAAACCTTTTTACAGTCGAAATTCCTTACAACAATATTATAATTATCGTTAACTAAAATTTACTCTTTAATATGGAAATTTATGAAATCCACCCCTACACAAAGTTAAAACCGATTTAATTTCGCCGAATATAAAGTACTATTTGTTAAGGTATTAACTATAAATTTATATTAAGTTCAATATTTAAATTCTTAATGGTCTGGAAAGTATAACAAAATATACGTTTAATTATGAACTAAATATATATCGTTTTAGAAATTTACCTTTAGAACTAAACCTAAGATTTTAACATTCAACGTAATAATATATAATTTAAATTCGTATTTTTACAAAGTATGTACAAATTATAAATATTAAAAAACTAGTTAAAGTACATTATTTGGCAAGTTAGTGAAGTTTTTTAATAAAAAGATTTCATCGTCTATCTGTTACTGTGTTTTCTCCATTTTAGAGGTATATTAGGTTTTCTCCAATCGTCGTTGGGAACTTCTCCGATAATTTGCACGTTTTTGACTTTATTGTTATCGTTGACACTATTTTTTAGCCATTCGGAGTTAAAAGGATATGATATTCCAGTGTTGGGATCCAAGCCGACGAGATGGTAGTCCTTTACGTCGTGCGTAACATCATGTGTTTCTTCAGTGCTGTATTGAGTATCCAAATTCGTGGCTACTACGTCATCTGACGTACCATCTGCTAGTAAATTGAATTTATCTTCGTAGCCTGCGTTGAAGTAAATCACTTTTTTTGGATATTTCCTGTCATTGAAAGCGTTATTTCGTAACAGAGTGAAGATCGCTCCAGATAGGGCTAGGCTATTTAACATTCCTGTGGCGAGTGTTGCCATTTTTAGGGTAGGCATGAAGAATGGTAGCACGGCGGACATAACGAGGCCTGGTAATATCAGAAACGGCAAGGCTTCATAAAACATTTTGGTCATTTTCTTCATGCTTGTACGACCTGTGGTCACATCAGCATCTGAAATTAAAACAAATCATGGACTTATTTTCAGATATAGTAAATTACTTATTACAATTTTAATCATATAGAAATGACAGTGAAATACCAAACTATAAATTAAAGGTAAGCATTCATATTTCATTTTCCGGATTCAAATTCTATAAATATCTTGTTTATTCCGATCAAGGTATATTCCGAAATTGGAATACCAGTGAAGTATGTTGTTTATGTTAAATATCAGACAGACACGAAGATAATAAGTTTTTTATTTGCATTAATAAGTTTATTTTTAAATTTAAAACTATGTAAATTAAAAGTATAATTATAGGTTTTCCCAACTAAAAGACCCAGGCTTAGCGAAGTCAAATGAATATTCCAATGTATTCATCCAATTCTAATTTCAATGCATGGTATAATTCCGTTTGAATGAAATATTTCGTATCAATTTAAAATAATATTGAATGAACATTTTCATAATATTAAAGATCTTTTGACGAGCAAATTTTACGTAAAGCTATTTAATTAAAATAGTCCACATTATAGAGTTAATGATTGATATCATTGCGTAATTGAAAATCACGAAAGAGACTTGAAAATATACGATTATATCCGCAATTCCGTTTGGAAAGTGAAATATGAGAATTATTTATGATTCAAAAAAATGTAATTAATTTTTAGTCTTCCTGATGTATTTTACAATGAATAATTGTATTTATATTAACAAAAGTTAACCAACCGCGTGAATTGATTTTAATTGTGTCAGAAAACAATATTTATAATTGGAGGAAAATCATTGGTAACAAAGTTGTTTGTAAAATTAAAAAAAAACTTTACTATTATTGAAACAGTTAACGTTTGTAAAAAAGGTCATAAACAAAAAAATAATAATTTTCACTTTCACTAAGTGTTGATTGTGCGTTCAGCGACAAAACTATTTGTTGTATTCTATTTTTGATCTAAGTTGTGAAAGAAAAATGACTAGTAAGTATACCAAGCTAATACCACTGCATTATGAGCATAGATCGTTGACATCGTTGTTGATATTTCTATCGTATAAAGTCCATACTGCTATTTTAAATGCGAAAGTCTGTCTGTCTTTCCATCACGCTAAAACTACTGAACCGATTAGAATGAAATTTGGTACAAAGATAGTGTAAAGCCTGGGGAAGGACATAGGCTACTTTTCTTTTAAAATCAACCCCAATAGGTTGCGCGAGCGGTTGAAACTTTTTATAATTTTACGCTTTTACGGCCAAACCGCTGAACCGATTGTAATGAAATTTGGTACACTGGATGGTCTAGAGTCTGAGAGAAAACTAAGGCTACTTTTTGGAAAGGGGCTCAAAGTTTATACGAAAGGCCACGTGGACGGAGTCACGGGCAACGGCTTGTATTTTTATAAATACAAGCCGTAGTTTTTAAAAGTTATGTAAAGTATCCTTTGAGATACTAATATTCTCATATTGTAGAAGATATAACAATTGAAGCTCTTTACATATTTTAAAGCTTACTTGTTACGAGGTTTTTTTTAAACATGCTTATTAAAGAATAAACAGATTTCGATTTTGGATGACAGAAATTGTTAACTTACAACTTAGGAATGTAGTTTACATCTTTTAACGACAGAAGCATGTTGTTGTATAATTAATTATATGGGAAAACACAATATACATACAAATATATTGGTAATGGTGGTAACAGTACACATACGTAACACATACGTAAGTGCTAGATAATATTCTAACATGAGTCCGATCGACAATCTAATCTTGTGATTTCCGGCCAAAAATATATATAATCCTACCCTACTTATTAAGTTTTGTGTTAAGATTGTAAAAACACAATGATAATGCTTATATTTTATTCCCTCCAATCATATTATAACGTTTATTGTGTCTTCGATTTCAATAGAAACTTTTGAAATAAAATACAACGATTGAAAATTATATTTAAAAAATAAATCTATCATTTGTTACTAGATTAGAATTTACTAATTTGTCAACTAAAACATTCTTATTAATGGTCAAGTTCGTCCAGACATTTTATAGGGCTCCGTAATGATAATGATGATGGTATATGGTGGGGTTGAAATCTATTACATAATAAATTAATATGTTTGTCTTATGTTTGATGCTATTGGACAGTAGTGAGGAAGCAAATTGAAAATTCTAGAACTTTTACTTAATAAAATAAATGTGCTATTGACCGTAATTATACATCTTAAAAAATATATATTTACTTGGTATTATATCAAAATGAAGCTTGGAATTTCCAGACGACTTCAGCTCAATGGCATAATTACCACCTAAATCCATTTTGAGCGATCGATACTGAAGCATCCTCTCCGTGTTATTACAAAGCTTCGCATAAAGCTCGTCATCAGAAGCACTGATCAGATGTTGCCAGCTCGATGTGTTGTTTTGGTCGGGTTGTAATGCGCGTTCTGCCTTCAAGATTCCGAACACCGTTATGCATTTTGGCAAGCCGTGATCCTTGGCACAAGCTATAACGTCACTTATAATATCACCGGCGTCGCTGGCATTTACGCATGCCGCAGCCACGAGAAAGAAAATCGCGACGCTTGCGCGCATTGCTGTAAACTAACTGAGTCGTACAGACAGAGCGTGCTCCGTGTACGCGCTTTGGAAGGGACATTGACTAGTTATTTTCTACAAACTGATAATAATTGTATTTAAAGAAAACGAAAGCTGCTGCGGAAACTGATTTTATTTTGTCCGTTATTCACGACGCATTAGACGCATTATATTTTAATAATGATGTTACACTGTGCATTGTATTAAAACTCTATTAAAATATTGGATGGAAATATACTGAGGTGACATCAAAGTTTTATAGGTTTAATCAAATATTTTATTGATAAAATTGAAAGTGGTTTCACTTCTTGATTTTATGTCACTTTTGTAACTAATAATAATTGTATGTGTATGTAATAAATGAATAGGCATTGCTTGCAGTTACAAGTGAATGCAGAATGTCAATAAGATCAAATTTCACCAAAAACCGTGCAGAACTGATTTCGTTTTAAAGGAAAGTTTTAGCATTCTGTGTTGGCACTTGGCAGGAAATAGCCTATATATTCTCAAATGCATCGGTAATTAGCATACGCATGGTCACGGACGAGCCGCCGCGCGACTCGTAGTCTTGAGTCGACGAACCGAGTTTCTCTACGTGCAAAGACTTTGAATCCAGCATACCTGTTCTTACACACGCATCTCATAATTTGTCTAATCACTATTTTACGTTTTTATAGTATGACAACCTACCTGAGAAAGTATCTTGAAAACAAAGACTGACAACATAACGAACGATATTAAATTTCAGACAGACATTGGTCATTACTAAAGTTTTCCGGCTCACGCTGAAGTACTGAAAAGAATCTTGAAATCTTAAAATTCAATTTCAAAGTTTAAACGTAAGTAATATGTAAAGGTACTCAGCCAAAAGTTTCAAATTAAATATATTAACTTATTTTTATATTTAATGATACACAATGAAATGAGTATGATAAGAATTAATTGTTTAATATTAAAATGTAGATAATAGAAGAAGTAAGTGAACTGTTGCAAATTAATTAGACGATAGATAAAAAAAGGGTTTCGAACCACAACATGTATTAATTCGTAGAAGGAATTGAACATTTATGATAAAAAAATTCTAACAATACATATATATTTCCCGTAATGCTCTAAATAAAAGTATCTAATATTTTATGATATGGTAACAAAAGATTGTCATTTTTTATATTTTAGGCGGGTTTTTTAGACGGTAACTGTTTTATATTCGGGGTATATAGAAACAACTTTGAGGCATAATAGTCATTATTCTATGCTTTACTGCTTACTTCGTGCTAGATAGTACTAATATTTCGTTCAAATCTAAATTTATAATAGTGGTATACTTATATACTTTAACTCTTTGCGTCACAGCTATTAATCCTGCCGTTTGCAACAGCAATTATCCCCAAATTAGGGTGTCTCATCAACTGTCACTTTCACGTGTGCGTGATTCGATAACAATCAGAGGATGTCCTGGGGTAAACCGTTAATGATTCGACATTAGTCCTTAATAGTATGCCGATATCGAGGTCGAAGTTTCTACGGCACGATCACGTTGTCCAACACTTTCTTTTGAACTTGGTCTGCCCATTGTCTTCCGTAGGACTCTTTATATCCAGGCAATCGATCATAAAATAATCAGTCAAACTCAATCAACCGAACGACGATCATTGGTTTTCGGTAGGCCCTTTAAAAAACAAAATGTGCAAAATGTTTGGTGTTTTAAGCCTGGCGTACTTGGCCGTTTTTGCGTTTGCGGTGGTGAATTGTGAAGATGTGTCAAACGGGGGAGTTGTGGATCATTTCAGCGGAGGTTTATAAATATTTTACTTTATTAATATCTGTATTTTTTACTGTGAATTGTTAACCGCTAAAGTAAAGACTGTATCTCTATTTACTATATTTAAGATGCTTTGTTAAAAAATATACTTCGTATTATATGATTACTGTAGAAACTTTTCAAAAACGTTATACATATATGAAAAATGCTAAGCAAATTTTGGTAGTCTTTGAGTAGTTTGTATGACTTAAAAATTAATTAATGTAAAGAATTAGTGAGAAACTATCTAATTTGCAATGATCCTCTAAAGTCTAAAGTCTAATAGATGTAATCAATCCGTTGCATCTATCTTCAATTATGCTAATTGCTTTGGAATAGAATTTTATTGCGTGCATTCGACTCATTATTCAAGAAATGAAAAGTTTCATGATACTTCTATCAGCAATCTGTAAACTATGTAAAAATATAATAAGAATAGGGTAACATATTTTTCGTCAACTTTCCTTCTATTTAAGAAAGTATACTTTTTTAGATAACGGTATCGGCAGAACCTTTGGTCACAACGCCCTGAAGAGACTATCATTCATTTTTCTACCTGTGATGTTCACTCTTGGAGTTATTTCAACACTGTTGATGGCTCTGGCTGTTATATCTATCAAAAACCTTGCTATCGGCGTGGTTCTCCTGATCGTAGCAGTCAGTCAGGTAAAAAATTGTACAGTAACATACAGTTCGCAATTTACAGATTACGTAAACGATATAAAACCAAGTATCATGTGAGTGGACTTAGTTCACACGAATCTTACATTTTTATGGTCGTTTGTTTTATTATTACTTTCGATAATATCTCCTTACATAAGCACGTATTACGGTTTGGTTGCAGGCGGTGTCCCGGCTGTTTTCGGCCGCGGTGGCTCCTGCACCTTTGGTATTCCACCCAAGAGCTGAGGTGCTACCCCAAGCACTCCCAGCACCCTGGCCAGCGACTGGCCCTCTACTATCACCCTGGGCCAGATCTGACAATGACGCTGTTATTTCCGACTAGTATTAATAATTTATCAATACTATTTACGTGTTAAATTGTTTTACTCTGTAATCTCACTTTCTTCGAATTCGAAAATAGAGTAAATAATTGGAAATTTGATATAGGGAATTGTTATCTAATTTATTTATTGATTTGAAAACTAGAAATATACTGATCGTTTTTAAACACGAATTTAGTTGCTCTAGAATTTTACAGTTATTTCTAGATGGATGAGTAGACATACGAATCAGTGACGCTATGAGCTGCATATCGTATTCAGCATTTATTGGAAATGCCAGCTGTATATTCTTTGAAGTATATCAATGAAGCTTGGCATTTTCGCCTTCGTCCATCTTTCATTAAGTTTTATGGAAGATTGACGACGATGAATAGCTATAGACTAATTTATTTACCAATAAATCAATGTTATTAAGCATAAATGGTTGTTTTTATTATAAAACTTATTAAGTATTTATATGATGTAATAACGGAATATCTCCTCTTAGTCTTAAAATATTGTTTCTGATAATGCGACTTTCTCTTAAAACTCTTAGCTAACTTAAGATACTGAAACGATTACTGACGGTTCTTACTAATTTCTAAATTCATATTTGGTCGTATCGTATTAATCTGAAGTTAAAATTACCATTTTTAACATTTCATTTATCAATAGTTAACTACATAGTACACTATCATAGTTTTAAATTTTCTCTTCACATACTGCAAGTTAATTAAAATTATAATACTATAATATTACCATTTATTTAAGTATTTTATGTTATTATTTTATGTTGCAAACCTCATTTTAACGATCCGTAGAGTTATTAGAGCATTCAAAACGTTTTTGGCGAGAAATATTATACATTTATTTTATTTTATATTTAAAGTAAATTGAAACCTATTAAGAACATAACTTTTATATATTATGGTGCTTTATACAATTAATATAAAAAATAAGAGCTGTACCATTTATTTTCAAATATTAGGGTTAAATCATTCAGTGGACCGTTTTCGGAAATATTTTGATTCGATGAATGCAAAATTTTGTTAACAGATTATTCGAAAACTGATTTTTATAAGTACTATTACTGCATGAAGAGAGATTTAATATATATTGAATAAACTATACGTTGATAGATAAAAGTTACTTGTTTCACCGACAATTTCTAACCAGTTTGATACAGGTTCTAGAAATAGGTCTGTCCTAGGGTGCATATCGATGTAGATAGCTATACATACTTAGCTCATAATATAATACTCAATTATAATATGTAATCAAATATGTGTGCTACATAACAATTTACAAAAATAAAAATAAATATTCATTTGTCTTTAATCTAATGTTAAAAAAACACACTAGCCCGAATGTAAAAAATATCTAGAAGAAACGTTGAGGAAATAAGTAATGACAGTTTTCCTTTATATATCCGTAAAATGCAAAGCGTACAACAAAAGCAACAATAGGGAAAAACTGAATAGATTAATTTAGTACTTCAGTTACTAATCCGTTTATTGGAAACTTTCGGGAAGTATCGTTTAGTACGTAAGAATATATAAATTAATATTTAAATTTGTACATCATAAGAAAGCAGCAACTTTTCATAAGTGAAATTAAATGTATTATAATAAACATGATAAAGTCATTGACCACAGGGTGGTAGGTACCGGTGTACCGAGCTGGGTACCGGTGGGGCGAAAGCAGTGTTAGCACTGGCATCGTTGTCGCGACAATGGACGGTCTACTCGCGTATCGTTTGTTATTTCTCGTTATTTTTACTGGCTTTGTATCCTGTAGTTCGATTCCAACACCGGATATTAAAAATGTTGAAGCTTTTGACGGTGTCACTAAAAATACTCCGGACTCCACGAATCGTAACGATTCTATAATGTCCTTTGATGTGGATTTGGATGAAAACGTGGAAACAGGTGAGTTTTGTTTTAAAAAATATCGTATTTTTAACACCTCAATACGCACAAATTATAGATACCCATAATGTATGTACTTCATTGTGCAGCAGTGAAGAGCAATAACATTTTAAGTATGTTTATTTTAATGTGTGACATTTAACTTTGATAATTAAGTAATGACTAATAGATATAATATTTATTTGCCCAATACAACAAAGGTTTTTTTTGTTCACTTTAAAAAAAAACAACAAAACTGTTACAAAATTTTCCAGTACCAACTTTCTATAGGTAATTTAAAGTACGGTTGTCGATACCAATACGACAAAAACATTCCGCTTCAACAGGCTCATGACATTAATTCGATCCATTACCCGTGGCGTTTACCGCCGCGCTCACAGAAATCTCGTCACGCTAAAGATAAAAGAGGACGAGAAAATCATCCGACGAATTTAAAGTATTATCATTCAGTTTGGGTTAGGGGAAAATTGGGCTTTAAATCGATACAATGATTGATTTAGTAAAGAAAGTTGGTTATTTGTGTCACGCCGAAATGTAACATCGCCCAATGATATTATAAAGGCCGATTAAAAAAAATGATCGTCCCTTCTCGCCAAGCAATTTTTAAGCGTCTATTTATAACCAATTATAAATTCGTTATTTTTGATAATACCGAAAAAAACAGCGTTAACTTGAATGCGTGAGGCTAAATATAAGTATAAAAAGGTACTGTCATGAACATTTAATTAAATTTTCATGACAGTAGCATTGAGAAATCATATCCTATTCAATTTACATGATATATAAACACTTCATTAACTACTATAGTATCAATCAAATATTATGACAAAATGCTCGCGATATAAGTGACTAGGAAAATTTAGGTAACTCGCATACGTTATATCAATTTTATTGTATTTGTTATGCATCTTAATATATATAAATAACGTGTCACGTTGTTTGTCCCCGATTGACTACTAAACTACTGGACAGATTTTAAATTGAATTTTCATACCGTGTGCAGTTTGATCCAACTTAATGACCCAAATAGCTTAGCTTATATATTTATTATGCAGTTTGTGCTCTGTTTTTATGTACATTTTTACTTTATGATCTTTGACATACATGACATATCTTTTAACTGCCTACATACCAGCTTACGCTGCATTTATATGTATTTTATTGTGTAATATGTATGTGTGTAACATGTAATATGTAGTAATAACCTAACGAAAACGATTGATAGGTTCTATGGTTCGGATTGGCCAGAGTTAATTATAATAATTTAATTAGATACCTAATGATAAGGTAGCTAATTTAACTTGATTATTTTATTTCTCTAAGAGATGCCAACTTTTTCAATGTTCATTTGTTTATATGTCACGTCTGTTATGATTTATTTTAAAAATTCAATATAAATAAAATAGTTTATTTAGTAGCAGACAGTTTTTTTTTATTCTGCAAATGGTAAAGTATTATAATTATGACATATTATGCTTTTTACTGTTAATGAGGTGTAATTAACGCAAACGTTTTATGAGAAAAATTGCACAAAGTGGCAATGCACGTATTTAGTAGCAACAAGCAGGTTAATAAGGTATTATAGTGCTTTCACCTGGTAGGCCAAGTGAGTCCCTAAGTAAAAGTAAAACGCATTTGGTTTTACCTGTAAATTAAATGCATTATTCCTGATCTGTCGGTATTCGTTCATTGTCTTCAATTGTTCTGATCCTGAGCCTCTTTTGTTATTGCATTTTAATGGTTTGATTATTAACTTGCCCAGAAAATTATAGAAAATTTGGACGTATATGTGTACTAAGAACTTACCTATTGGTTTGTTGTATAATTATTGTACAGATTTCTTTTTTCGTTATGACTTCATTATATTAAAGTTTTTTTTTTCATTTCAGGGCGAGGAAAACAGAAAAAAATGTTTGAAAAAATTTTACCCATGTTCGTATTGCCGTTCTTAATACAATCGATGATAATACCGCTGTTTCTCGGCATGTTAAAGTTTATGCTGTTTAAATCATTGATAATTGGAAAACTTGCTCTAGTACTAATTATCATTAACGCATTTAGAAATAGTAACTCATTTAAGGGCAGAGATGCACAAATAGCGTCGATACATTACGGTCATGGTGGGCATGGCATTGAAGAATACGCTGCCCTCCTCAACAATAGTTAGTGGGCAATCAGTAGGTAGGAGCTGGAGTACACTAAAGTATCTATACATAAATAAGAAATCTTATATTTAAAGTACACTCTCTCCACGTACTTTAATTGTGTCTAGTACTTAAAGACAAAGACGTTTTTGCAAAGTCATTTTTTTCTAGATTTTACTACTGGTTAACCTCGTTTAAAACACACCTCATAATTATCAATATATCAATCTCATAATTGAAATAATTTTATTGTAATATATTTTCACTTCAACGTTAATAAGCAACACGAATATTTTTATATTTTCAAAGTTTAGTGTAGCTTATTCATTTTCATCATTGATGGTATCCCTAAATCTGTAAAATGTTATTCAACTATGAAAATCCTACTTACTCATGTACATTATCTACTTCTAATTACATTTAAGCTAGCTTTTTTATTAATATTTCTCTGACCTAGTCTATATTTTTATGCAAATTTGTACATACATATATTTTTAATACTGTGGTTAATATACAATCATATTCTTAGTTTAAAGTCGTTCTGTATATTTTTAGAACGTAAGAATCATCTACCAAAAATATTGTTTTAATTAAATTATTTAGATTTATTAGTCTTTTATTGCTGCCCCAATTTTTGTAGAAAACATTTTATGAATTATTTTGAGCCGATCAACATTTATATTTTAGCAAACTTACCTACAAAATGAAGAAGTAGTCTTTTTAAGATAAATGATACCTATGTATTATCTTTGGTATTTGTCTTACATCGAATCAGTACTTCAGTAATCACATTGATAAGAGATTTACATAAATAGAGAGCATTTTTCTTTGTTTACGACGCATGCAAAATTCACTACCGTAAATAATGGACTAGTTTATATTGCAAACTGCAGTCAAAGAAAATAGTTTTGGTTAATAAGATTGTTGTTTTGAACATCTCGTTAAGGATATGTTGAAAAAACTTTCTTAATTTATAGTTTGGTAAGTTTGATATTTATTCTATATCTCTGTAGTAAATAAAACTGTCTCATAATTTTTATTTTGTGGATTGCCTAATTTAAAGAAGTATTTTAAAGAAAATACATACTAAAGAAGACTCTGACGCCGGTTTTCCTAAATTTTTATTATTTGATATGACAATGGCTTATTTCTAAGACTATTCTTATAATATAAATAGCTCTTAGGGATTATAGGGATTCAAGATAAAGACATCCAAATGGAAGTTTAAGGCAAAATATTATATCTATAAATAAGAAAAATTTAATAACTTGTTAACGCAAAAACACCACTTGATGTGTTTCAAATGCATTTTAACGGTCTATAGAAATAACGTGTATATTCTAAACCTACTTATAATAAATCTGTAGAGAGATCAAGTCTCTAAATGAAATATATTTCCAAAATAATATCAGCGGGTGATTAGAGATCGATACGTATGGCAAAAATGCAATCAGTAACATTTTTGCCTGTCTGTCTGTTTGTATAATATATAGAAACAAAAACCAGTGGACGGATTTTAACACAGAGGAAGTCGCGGTCAAGTAGCTAGTAATAAAATATGATTCAAAATTGTGTCATTATTCCCTTACAAATACCTACAGTTGCTAAATTAAAATCATTCAAGTTCAACACCGAATAACCTGTTATTTTAAAAGAGATTACTCATTGATCCGTGAATCGCCACATCTAATATTCGTATAAACGCTCCTAATATTAAGAAACGTCTAGTTATATAAAAATCTGTTAGTGTGATGTCGGTAACAGCGCGCCCCTACTTCATTTGCAACCATAGTCTAGCATAGTAAGTAACTCGGCAAGTGAAATGAGATATGTCGTAAGTTTTGTTGTGCGATTCGATTTCTTTTATGGATCATAGCTCTTGTCACAGTGCCAGTGTAAACTATTAAACAAGTATCTTTTACAAATTTTGTGGTACCTATACATTCAAAGTGATAACAATATGGTAAGGTTGGAAATTTTTATATAAAACTTAACAGATATATTTTTGATCGCACAATTTAATACCAAAATTTATTTAGTAAATAATATCGTAAAATAGATATTATCTGATTTTTTCTCAACTCACATACCACGCAGGATGGAGCTTGTGGGAATTCATAATTGCAAATTTACCACTAATCTAAAATGCAAATACGTACCTACCTCGTTTATTACGAAATTGCATCTGTATATAATAAGAGTATATATTTATTTTATAACATGATTGTAGTTTGCACCTAATTATAAATTAGTTAGTTATTGCAATAACTTGAACAAAATAAACCTTACCTAACTTAAAATGTCGTAATGTTTTAAGTTTTAACAGGTGTAGGACCACTAGTTTTGTTATAACTACAGTAGATATTTACTTTTATAATTTGTCTCGAACGAACGAACCTTCGTTTCTTGACACGCAAAATAAATATTATTGTTAAGTATTTTCCTTGTGGGTACATCGACAAAGTAAATAGAAGGTAAAAATAACAAACTGAACATTTATATACATCTTTGTGAAGTTTTTGATAAAGGATAAAATCAATTTGGAAATTAGGTACCTATAAAAACTAATTTTTGAGACTTCTAGACGGAATAGGTAAGAGATAAAATAAGAGAAAAAATATAGGTATAAGTATACTTAGTAATATTATATTGAGCACTTAGGGTCTATGTGCGTATTTTCTGAGCATTTAAGTTTTTCAACTTATAGGTATTTTGGTAAATATTATTCAATAAATTTGTGTAAATAATAATTGTATTATTAATATTTAATTGAATTTCGTTCCAATTATATTTCCTAATGAGAACATTACTGCAATCAATTGTAAGATTTTTGTTTTTATTCATTTAAGACGATGTCAAGTGTTTTGAAATGGGCTTCTAACAAGAAACTTGTTATTTTATTATCAATAACAACATTATGTTTCTTTGTGTCGACCGTCGCTTTATCTCGTCGGAACGCAAACTTTTCTTGTGTCAAATATTCCACAAACAAAGAAGCAAGCAAAATATTAAGCTATGTAACAACGAAAGAAAATATTTCCCAGGTATGTCGTCAAATAAAATATGCTAGGTAGTTACGTCAAATTGCTACGTTGTGACGCGGTTTTGTTTTTAAATTTAATTACGTATAAAATATAAATTGCATTTCATTTCAACAGGAAATTAACTACAGACTCTCCAGAAACGTGAAACCTTTAAATTATACACTAAAATTGATGCCCAATTTAATGGAGAAAACTTTTAGGGGCAACGTCAAAATACGAATGCAAATATTAAGATCAGTTAGTACTATCGAACTCCATAATAAAGATTTAAGAGTTATAGCCTTAGGTATGAACAAGAACAATACAAGTATTGTCGTTACAACCACAAATTATGTAGCCGAGAAAGATATTTTTCAATTACAATTTAAACAAAAATTATCTGAAGGAATTTACGAATTATCTATGGAATTCATTGGAAGACTCGATAAAGGCATTGTTGGATTCTATGCAAGTTCTATGAAAAACGGCAAGTATGTATTAATTCAGTACCTTTGACTAATAATGATTTTTTTCAAACATGGTTTGTTTAATTTTTGGAACTACATAATATACATAATATTAATCGAGTGACTGTGATATTTTGATATTTTCACATAAAAACTGCGGGACACTGAATGGTTATGACCTTTCAGTTTCACGTTTACTGATTATTCAGGATGATTAATTACTATATTAATGCAATATGAAAATATGAGATAACCCACTTGTAATGTTATGTTGATTTAATAATATTTTTAATATATTTATTTGGTAACAGTGGTATATTGTGGTACAGTATCCAATAACCTTGTCTCGGCCATGACACTGACACTTGACAGTCGAAATAAAAAAATATGTTTTCACTTTTCACTTTTCATTAATATGACACTGACACTTGACAGACGAAATAAAAAAATATGTTTTCACTTTTCACTTTTCATTAATCATTTTCAATTTTCATAGTTCCTAATTAGTTCAGACTTTATATAAAAATAAAAAGCATTTTGCATCAGCAATTTCTTTTTGTAATTGTTTTATAATTGTAAACTACTTTCGGTAAAATTTTATGTTGTCAAAAAGATTTATACAAGTTGTAAAAAAGTCCGTAGTGTATCAACAATACCGGCAAAGTACAAATTGTGCCAATAATACAATGGAATCGTGCAAAATTAAGCTTTCGGAAAGATTGTCGACTTTAGTCCGTCCTATTCATTACAATTTAAAATTAGAACCTGATTTAAAAAAGGGAAAATTCAAGGGTTCCGTTTCTATTGTCGTAAATGCCAAACATGATAGAAATCACCTATGCTTACATACTAAATTTTTGAACATAGATGATGTTAAAGTTTTTAATGGAGATAATGAAATAGAAGTCCAAAAGTATTTTGAAGTTGAATCTATTGAACAATTGTATATTCAACTAAATGAAAACCTCACTTTTGGAAATTACCTTATAAGTATTGAATTTAATGGTGATTTAACTCGTAATATAGTAGGGCTATATCTTTCCCATCTAAAAGAAGGCAGGTAAATATGTCATAAGACAATAATTATTACAAATAATAATTGTATTAAAAAAGAGATTATCATGCCTGTATTCATAACCAAATATATAAACCGTCTTAAATCAACTATTTCAGAGCAATGGTAGCAAGTAAGTTTCAACCAACTTATGCTCGACAAGCCTTTCCCTGTTTTGATGAGCCAGATTTTAAAGCTACATATGACATAACACTGGTGAAGCCTGTTGATTATGTGGCCCTCTCAAACATGAATGTAAGATAACTTCTTTCAGGTAAACTTAAGTTAAGAATTCCATAATATTTACTATTGTAAACTTTACTGACCATAAAAACTATGTTTCCAAAGCTTTACTTTGTAAATTTCATGTTTATAGTAGAAATAATAATATTTATTTTTCAGGAAATATCTCGTAAACTAGACAAAGGAACAAACACTGAGGCAGTGACATTTGCAACTAGTGTTCCAATGTCAACATACTTGGCATGTTTTGTCATTTGCAATTTTGACTTCAAAGAAACTATTATAAATGCTAATGGTATAGGGAAAAATTTCACACTCAGATCATTTGCTCAAAGTGATCAAACTCACAAAATAGACTTCGCACAAGATATTGGGAAAAGAGCAACAGAATTCTATATAAATTATTATGAAGTCCCATTTCCATTGCCGAAATTAGGTGAGGAATAAATTAATAGCCATATGAATAGAAGTATCTAAACGGAAACTGTGATATAAATATAAATTTAATTGGTGTAATCTTTTCATATAAACAGAATTTCAAACCAGCGCTACATAATATTGTTTTATAAAATTCTGCTTAACAATTCACATTTTGTCTACATTAGTCAACACAAATATTATAGAAAGGAAAGATTTGTATTTTTGTATGTAACGAATAAACTCAAAAAGAACTGGACTGATTTTAATCATTCTTTTCTTGTAAGAAAGCCATGTTACAGAGTATCATAGGCTATATTTAGTACTATGTCTATCAGTGTGAAGCCGGAACGGACCAATTTTTTTTAGATATGATTGCTATTCCGGATTATGTATCAGGAGCTACAGAACACTGGGGTCTCATCACATACAGAGAAACATCATTTTTAGTTGATGAAGCCACTGCTTCATCAAGGAACAAAATTAGTGTTGCAAATACAATTGCTCATGAGCTAGCTCATATGTGGTTTGGTAATTTAGGCAAGTATAATAAGCTATTAAAATTGAAATTAGGATCTTCAATTTGGCCTATATCTGAATAGCATAAGTGAGAAAATTAGATGTTAAGTCTTGAATTTGCTAATGTTAAGTTTTATTTTGTTTTTCATACAAATTAAAACCTTTATGGTTGCTTTTATTTATAGCTATATATTTGACATAATTTATTAAGTATATATTTATCTTTATTTATAAATGTCACATGCTCTGATAGGTTAATCCTTAATATGAAAGGACATTTTTCATTATCATACATAAATATTTGGTTTACAGTTACTATGAAATGGTGGGATGAGGTGTGGCTAAATGAAGGCTTTGCTTCATACATGCAAGTAAAGGCTTTAAATGCCATAGAACCATCATGGACCATGGTAAGCAATATAAATAGAAGTTAAGTCAACAATAAAAGTTCATGGAAACTTAATACATATTATAGTACTATCTTATTTTTTAAAAAAGAGCGACTATCAGAGTTTCTTGCCGGTTCTTCTCTGTAGAAACTGCCTTCCGAACTGGTGGTAAATGTTTTGTAATACCATGACGATTCAAAAGTGTTACTTTATGTAGCCTAATAGAATAAAGATACTTTTGACTTGGACTTTGTGTTACCCGATATTTGCCACATATTTAAAACATTATGTTAAAAATATAATCACATTAAAATATAAAGTACAATCCAATACAAATATGTAAAATGTAAAGAAGTATATTTAACTCTTATCATTAATATTTTAGCTTGATCAGTTTTTGGTGCGAACATTACATTCTGTTCTGGTAACAGATGCAAAGTTATCAAGCCATCCAATAGTACAAACTGTGGAAACTCCAGATCAAATAACTGCAATCTTTGACTCTATTTCATATAATAAGGTAACTTAATTTTTTTTATGTCTACTACAATATAAATAAATAATGTTACTACACACTGAAAAAAATTTTCGGGCATTTAATGAGAAAATTGCTATATATTTTTATGTTTGTATAGTTGTCAAATCACAAACTCTGCTTTGCATGGAACTAGATGGCGCTGTAAAAAAAGTCTAGAATTATAATTATTTTTATGGCAATAGATGTTAATTCAAAACAAATAAAGCCTGTCTTCATTTGGATTACATTAATATTTAAATAAAATTCACAGGGTGCGTCTATTTTACGAATGTTAGAAGGATTTATAGGTAAAGAGAATTTCAGAAAAGGTGTGTCTGAATATTTGCAAAAATATGAATTTGGAAACACTGTTACCCAAGATCTACTATTGTCTTTAGAACCACATTTTAATAAGGAAGATCCAAATCTTAGCCTTGTGTAAGTATTGATTGGACTTGAATAAAGTATAAGACCTGTTATAAAAATAGTAATTTAAATGAATTTATTACTTGTCAAAAACTTATGTTTATTTAAAATAATGAAATAACTTTTTTTCTTCAGATATATTATGGACACCTGGACGAAACAAATGGGCTATCCTGTAGTAACAGTAAAACAAGGGAAAAATAACACATACATTTTAACTCAATCCAGATTTCTACTAGATCCAGAGGCGACTTATGAAGATGATTCTGAATTTGGGTAAATAACTTTTTTAATTGGGAAAAAAAGTATATAGTATTTTCTAAGTTTAGCATATGTAATACTTATTATAATGATATTTAACATTGATTTGCATTAAATGCTATAAAATAGCAAAATTTTAATATATTTCATGAATGTATTTTTTTTTACTGTTACGCAAACCCTATTAATCAGATTTTAGATGAAATTATATGTGTAATTTTATATTTTTTTACCGCAGATATAAATGGTTTATTCCAATTACATATACTACAAATAACGGCAAAAATGAAAGAATTTTGTGGTTCTCAAACGCTGAGGAAAATGGTATGCTTTCAAATGTTTATAACTTATGTACTACTTTAATTAAAGTCAATTATATTATTATTTATTTTTATTGCATGGGCAAACCTGTGTAACGATTAGTTATTATATGAATAATAACAAATCGTTACATAGTATAAAACTAGGTCACTTTCCCTATGTAGGTCCGTCTGTCCCTATGAAGGCCTAAATCTTTAAAAATACGTAACCCATTTTCATGTGGTTTTTTATCAGTTAGTGTGATTCAAAAGGACGGTTTATGAATATAATACATGCATAAATGTTAAAACCCGGTTAAAATGCAATAATTTTGATTTAAAAAGCGGATTAAGATATGTCCTCTCTTACAGTTGAATTAAAGATGAATGGTGACGATAAATGGTTCAAAATTAATAACGATCAAGTGGGATATTACAGAGTGAACTATCCCATAGATATATGGCAAAATCTAAAGGAGCAACTTAATTTGAAATCTGATCAGGTATGTATGGGAAATAAA
>JADANM010003811.1:3539751-3551679 GCA_026213755.1 Eurema hecabe | reverse complement strand
AGGAGCAACTTAATTTGAAATCTGATCAGGTATGTATGGGAAATAAAGATATTTAATTCGTTTAATTGCACAAAGTATACAATTTTCACCCGATAGCCGAAAACTATATATCTGTTCCGAATTTTATAAAAATCTGTCACCTACTTTCGGACCTGTTCAATTAAAAAAAAAAATGAAATTTTTACTCTGAATATTATAAATATAAAATTTTAAGTAAAGATATTATCTCTGACATCATTATTAGATACTAGCGATAATATATTGAGTTTTTAGCCGCCTGAAAACGATATGATTATGATTTTAAATAACATAGTAAAAGCGCTATTTCAGCTTTATTTCATGCTCTTAGTAACATTTCATTTCAGTCCAGTGGTCAATGTATAAGAGAAAAACAAACCGACTCCGAAGTAATTTTTCCTTTAACAATAATGTTCTGAATAGGCAATAAGCATATTAATATATAATTATAAGTTATTATAATTATAAATTACCATAACATTGTTGTTCACCTCAAGTATTTTAATATTTTTCATATGTTTTTTTCAATTGTGCAATCAGTCTTTATTCCTTACTCCTATTAGGATATTTTTCACACTGAACTTTATTGTAATACTAATGAAACAATTTTATTTCAGCTAACAATATCAGACAGAGCTCATCTACTAAATGATGCTTTTGCTCTGGCGGAGGCGGGACATTTGCCCTACAATGTAGCGTTAAATCTCACAACGTATCTGACAGTCGAAAAAGATTACGTGCCTTGGGAGAATGCGGCGTCATTATTCAAAAAGATATCAGACAGATTATTTGGTACGGAAGCACATGAGGACTTAAAGGTGTAAATTCTACTAATATTATAAGCAAGTTTATGAGAATGTATTTGGTATATAAGCGGCACCCTTATTTTTTTAACATCCCTGGGGGAAAATCCTCCTACGGTTACCCATGGGGAGGTGGACGGGTTATGTTGGACTTGCTCATGAAGTCTACTACCGACTATAAATTCACGCCGGAACAATCATCTGTGAACCCGAAATATAGGCGGCACCCTGGATTTACAAATATGATACTGTGTATCTCAGTTTTGCTCCGGTAACGGGAACTATGCGGGTATAACCGCGGGACGTAGCTAGTTTATAATATTAGTTAAAATAAAGATATGACATAATTTGTATCTGCTAATTAAATAAATAAATAAATATAAATAAATAAATATTTTCAGGACATTTATACACAGAGCCATCTAGTCCCAAGCTAAGCAGAAGCTTGTGTTATGGCAACTAGATAACGGAATAAATTACATATACATTACTTTTCTTTTGTAAATACATACATACAATACATAACAACACCCAGACCCCAGAAAAATACAAATGTAAATACAAATATATTTTTCCGGTGTGGGAATCGAACCCATGACCCTTCGCGCAGAAGGCAGGTGTATTACCTACTGCGCCAAGTGGTCGTCGAATTGTGTTTCGTTACTTATCATTGTGACTAAATTATTTTTGTTTTTTTTTTTCAATTAGTGTATAATATACCAAACTTTTTATTTAATTTGGAGGCAAATGAATAAAAATCGATTTGTACTTTTTACAATTTTATAAAAAAAACATTTTTTGTTTTTAGAAATACGTGCAACATCTTGTAAAGGGACTTTATTTGGAGCAAAGTTGGGAAAAGAGCAAACTCAGCGTTATTGATGGGTAACATTTTTACGTAATATTATCAGGTTTAAACACAGATATTGTTTTATAAGATACAAGCCGCCTGACGCTATGTTACACATTTTCAGTAATAATAGTAGTAGATTTTTCAAGCTAAGCCTCTGAACCTCCAGAACTAAAAAGTCATCTAAGTTCTACGTCATCCATACTAATATTATAAATGCGTAAGTAACTCTGTCTGTCTGTCTGTTACGCTTTCACGCCAAAACTACTGAACCGATTGTAATGAAATTTGGTACACAGATGGTCTAGAGCCTGAGATAAAACATAGGCTACTTTTTAACTAAAAAAACGGTTATAAGGGGGAGAAAGGGGAAGTTAAAGTTTATATGAAAGTCCACGCGGACGGAGTCGCGGGCAACAGCTAGTAATCTATAAATGCAGAAAAAATCAGTAAATTGAACGTTTGCGTTCAATTCTTGAAGTGGGAAAAAGGTGTAAACTTTAAATAAGAGCTACGAGAGTTCACATTACAATATTTTATGATAATCCTTGGTAGGGAACTCATAGTAAACAACAACTACAAATCAACAGTTACAACAACAACAGTTACAAATGCTGTATCCAATTAAATGTTATTGTTGTATATTGTAACTAAGAGTAAAAATAAATATATAAATAAATAAACGAGTACAACTCGCACTTGTCAAGCAATATGCTATTTATATCAATATACAATCTTTATGATATAATTTAAGGCTTCTTCGAACAAGGATATTATCCCTGGCCGTAGCCAACGGGCTGCCAGACGCGGAGAGCAAAGTGCGCGAAGTGTTCCTGTCGTGGCTGAGCGCGCACGACAGCGCCGCGCGCGTCGAGCCGGACTTGCGAGATTTCGTTTATTATTACGGTAACTTTACTAGCAGCCAAATGACTTACTTGACTTAATATCCTATGTCCCCTAGGTGGGGCAGAGGACGTCCACAATGCATCGCCATCCCGTTCTCTATTCAAAGTCAAAGGTATTTTATTCAACTAGGCTACATAATAACACTTTTGAATCTTCATGGTATAGTAACTCTTTTCAATCTTCATGGTATTACAAAACATTTACCACCGTTTTGAAGGGCAGTTTCTACAAAGAAGAACCGGTACAAAAACTCTGACAGTTTCGATGTCCCGTTTGATCTCGCTGCAGGTCTTACCGATTACTACGTTTATTACCAATACTAATTACTACGTCAATTACTACTATTTACGTTTTCCTTGGGGATTCCAGTCTAGGACTTGCCTCGGAATAAGTCCTGCATCCCTTCGGAGAGTGTGTCCTATCCAGCTCCACTTGCGGCAATTGACCTGTTGACTTCACTGCACCGTTCCCATAGATGTTCGTTTGATTTTGTCTTGGCCAAACGGCTAAATACTAATACGCGAATCAATTGAAGCACGCCTCAACTCAAGTAATTGTGACATATTTGTATGGTTAATTGTCAAATCGGACCGATTTAAACTTAAATTTTAATTTCAGGTTTAAATACAGGTGTAAGAGCCTTAATTTCAGAAGCTGGGACTAAGCATTCAGTCAATGATTCTAAAGATATTACTATGAAAAATTGGTTTTCCATTTTTACCATATTTTGTACTATTTCGGATCTCATTAATTTAATATAATATTGTAGTGGAATTATTTATTTATAGTATTTGTAGTGATTAATACAATTTAAAATACAGCAAAGTACTTCAAACAAACTGAAAGCAGTGCGTAGGTATCCATAGCAAAACATCCCTGAAAACCTGCGTCAGGATCAACCTAAATATATATAGGCCAAAATTATTAAATATACAACAAATGGTTTCAACAATTTTTTCTTTTTTTATAATTATTATTTTATCATTAACCGTAGCGACCCATTTAGATATATTTCTGAAAATGTGATTTATAGAAGATTTTTCTAGGTATGAAAAACAGCTCAGAAGAGGAGTGGGACAAATTATGGCGTATATATTTAAAGGAGGAAGATGTTCAGGAACAAAGCAAACTGAGGAACGCGCTCTCAGCTCCCAGAGATACGGAACTGCTGAGAAAGTATGTACAAAAGTGGTATCTTTATGAAAATATTGGCTTGTGTATCTATCGTTAAAGCAATTATTATTAATGTTGTGTTTAGTATTAATTAACTTATTTTATAATATTTTTTCTTCGATATGTCCTGATGAACAACAGGACTAAATTTCGATCAATTTTAAGCGATCACATGAGTCCTCCAGATTAAATGGGGAGACACCTTCCGCTGTTTCTATAGAAGTATTTAAAATATTTCCACTAGTTTTATATTAGTATAGAACATAAATGATGACGTGCATGTTCACACATAGAATAGAGTTTCCGAAGTAATCAACAACGGCATACGTGTTTTTCAAGTTAATGATTTTCTAAGGTAAACCTCTTTATTTCTAGAACTAAAAGTTTATCTAAACTCTACGGTAAAATCGGTATATTGAATTTGCTATAAAAACTTGAAATATACTGTGTCAAAGAGGTAAATTTCAAATTCAATACAATGCAAGCTAAATACATGATCGCGAATTAAGTATACGAAATGCTAACGGACATTTTGTGATAATACACACTTGAACCCATCGTTATCGATATCTCCTTTTTTATCATCATGAAAAATGGTATGAGAAAGAAGTAGGATCTTTGTCGCCTTAGCATATATGAAACTGAATACTTTACGCCTTTTCTTTGAGTCGTACATTTCGAGTGTACTACTTGGGCTCATCAATATAAATCCTAATACCAAAATCAAAAAAAGATATCAGCGTAGTTAATTAGTTCAAAAAAATATGATCCATTCTAATCGAGGTTATAATGACGTCAACAGGCGGCAAACTGTTTACTAACCAATTATACAATAAGGATAAAGTTCAGATTTAGTTTTTGAGATAATTAATCGGGCGAAAATATTATTTCATCTAAAACGTCTTAACCATATTTAAACAAAAAGATTACGCAATTAAATTTTTTTTTTATGTGTAAAGTGCGTATAATTGTCGTAACTATTCACGTGTATCTCATGTTATTTGAAGCTATATAAAGATGCTAATTTTTAATTACCAATATAAATAAAATAAACCTTTAATAAGTTTGTTTAAACTAAAAGGAAAATCGTTTAAACTTTTTAGAATGTCGTAATTTCCACAAAAATTATTAGGTTTACAATGAAATATGTAATACATATTTTTGGGTATCTTTGAGGCCCCTCTCCCCTATAAAGTTTTCGTTATTTTTAAGATTTATTCTGCTATTCGGGTCGGCGACAAATCCAACGAACCAAAAACTATGAAAACTGGTCTCGACGATCTCGAGTTATAACTGTTGTAGCAAGCTCGTCTTTGTTTTAATTATTATATAGATGTATATTATAAGTGTGCTACAAAACAAGTGTACGATCCGAAAACGTCTTACTATAAACCGATACTTGGTCCTTATTTTGCTATCATTTTGAAAAAATAACAATTTTTTTTTCAAACAAAAAAATAGACTCGGAAAAATTGCAAAACTTACATGGCAACACCGTCTCGCGTTCACGTACTCTGCTAGCTATACGGTCTACGAACCGTTGTCAGCACTTGTGAATTTCCTTGAATTTGTGTAAAATTTTCACAAGAAACATGATCTATACAACTTTATTGCATCTTATTTTTAGGTATAGACTTTTTATTTTAATTTATTCGAAAAGGTTTTTAGATAGAGAATATTACCCTTGAGGATCGGACACATGTATTGTAACACACTGTATGTTATGTATTGTAGATATTTAGATCTAGCTTGGGATGAGAAGAACATTCGCAGCCAGGATTACTTGAACGTAGTGCACATGATAAGCGCGAACCCGGCGGGCGCGCAGCTGGTGTGGGGCGACGTGCGCGAGCGCTGGCCGCGGCTCGTGGAGCGCTTCACGCTCAACAGCCGCTACCTGGGCGCGCTCATACCTGGCATCACTAACACTTTTAATACCCCAGAACAGTTAGCAGAGGTCCGTATATATTATATTTTTTGTAATTTTGACAAATTTGTTTAGTTTTTCGGCTAAAAGCCCTAAAAAAAAATTGTCGCATATTTCTTTCAGTGTTCGTAGTAAACTTTCGATTTTATTAAGGAGTGAGTTTGTAGAAATCAGTGGTTGTAATAACTATTAACTTCTGACTTTTTTTAGTTGGAAGACTTAAAAAAATATTTTTAACCAACTTCAAAATAGAAAGAGAATCATTTTAAAATAGAATTATTTCTATAATATTCAGAATGGCATATTTTTATACGTTACTAGTCGGCCCAACGTGACTTCGTTCACGCTGTACTAATCCTACCCGGAACCTTAGACCACTTTTCTTTGCCTAAAAACCATCCTCGTACATACAGGAGTATACTAAAAAAATAATTATGTAAATCGGTTCAGTTATTATCGAGTAATGCGCTTACCAACACATTTTGCGATTCATTTTTAAACATAATAGATTTAAAATATTGGTAGATTGATATATTATGCATTTTCAGATGGAAGCATTTTTTGAAAAATATCCAGAGGCGGGCGCGGGCGCCACGGCCCGCAAGAGTGCTCTCGAAACTGTACGCAATAATATCAAATGGGCTTCGTCACACCAAAACGTTGTGTCTTCGTGGCTCGCTAATCATTTAAAAATACTAGAAGAGTAGTATAAGAATCGAGTTCAATAATGTGCGTTAATTGTTACAATAAAGCGAAGTGTTTTTGACTTGTTTTATTATTGAGAAATTTAAAAATAAAATTACCATTTGTTTTAAAGTCCCGTGTTTGCTTAGCAGTCTACGTGTATCATAAAAGCATTTTACAAGGGAAAGGTGAAATATAAAAGCGAATATAAGAATGACTAGCACCTACTACCTATTCAATAGTCATTAACTAAAGAAATATATACATAGGTATTTATAATGGGTTCAATAATATCAATTTCAGTTCTTTTTTATTTAAGGATATAATGTGTTTAAAAGTGCGGTATAGTTTTATTCCGTTTAATAGAGATACACATTACACACATTATTTGATGAATGACATTGTTATTTTAGTTTTAAATACATGAGATTTCAGCCAACGAGTATTGATTTTTTCAACATTTCAGTTTTATTAAATATTAAAATAGCTCCTGTTTGTATATAACACGCCCACTTAAAGGTCGCCCCGTATATCTGATCTGCATCAAAGTTTCGGCTTGCTAAGCATTTAATTAATTTAGTTCTGTTGTAGTTTCAAATTGTTGTGCATATCTTGTAGATGTGGAATATTCTAAATTCCATTGAATATGGGTTTTAATGATAATAACTACTTTAAAACAATTCAAGGTTAAAACGTTTATTACCTACTTCTAAAACACAATTTAATGTAATCGCTAGTTCTGTTACAGATACTAAATCTGTAGCTAGCTTGCTTTAAAAATAATCTCAAGTTAAGGTGCAAATTATGCAAAAAATTGCAAGAGTCAATCTAATTCTAGCTACAAGGAGTGAACAGTGAAAAGGTTCTCGCTTTGAAGAAATAACGTAGAAGCTATGAGACTTCATTGACAGTGAGTGAAACGCAATGATCCGTTTATAAAGCTCTATCCAAATGTCTGCTTTTATTCCGACGTCTGCCTCAGCACCGCGTAGTAGCTATATGCCGTTCGAACGATCTGAAAAAATGCACCCTTTTAATACAACAATTCTACATATACTTACTTACAATATTTTTTACGCCGTATCTATCGGTTCTGGCTTCCACCGTCCCATTAATCCACAGAGCCCTTGCATACCAAATTAAATTCCATTCCATTGCACCTAACACATCCATACCCATCCTAAAAAACATTCGTAAGACTACATACTTATCCAAAGTTAGGCGAGTTGGCCACTTAAATAACAAAGTAATAGAAAATAATCTTGCACACCAAAATGTATGAAAAAATAACTTGTTTTATGACATGGTGAGTTATTTATATCGTCGGTAGGTGTACACATTATACTACCTGTATAAAAGACTCCAAATTTAGGATACTGAATGGTCCCGCAAAGAGTTGGCAACAGATAGACATTCTTGTACAAAGAAATGCCATATCGCGTCGTGTTTTAACTCCGAGACACCACCAAGCTGCCGCGTATGGACCACGGCCTAGACTGACGACGCTCTAAAATTATACATATTTTTACTGAAAAGATCTAAGTAAAATCAAGTCTTTAATCATCATTCTTCAGTTTATTCTCGAAGAATTAAAAAAACAGCTTACCTCATTTTGTACGGCGTCTCCGTAATAACAGAACAGAAATAGTTGAATCAGTGTTCCACACATATACTGTAGCAGTGATATTAATTGTGTAGTGCTTAAGTCATTCTGAAAATAAGATCGTAGGAATATACAATACTTTTCAGGTTACAATTTATATAGTTTATTCATTATTGCATCGACAAACTTCACTAATTCCTATATCGTTTATCCTATACAATAATTTGGGTATATACCATATCCTTGCCTAAGTTGCACTTATTGCTATTACTTATAATAGAGCAAATAATGTGAGACGTGGTTTTATTTATTTATTTTAGTCAGCAGAGAAAAGTAAAATTTTCGTTCAAATAATTGTTGCATGACTAACGAACGAGAGAACTTACTGATTGTAGTTGTATACAGACGCAGCATAATGTCAATGAAGCTAGCAAGAAATATATCCCAATTATATTTCTTAAGAGTTCATCCAGATTCTGGACCATACTGTAGAACGATAAAGTTTTCTATACTATGTATCTATTTTATTATAAAGAATATTTACATTTTGAGACTTTGACTTACCGCAACAGTGTTAAATGCATGAAGTGGCACTTTTTAATACGATAGTAAGCTCGGGCATCCCTAACCGTGCTTAAATTACAGTTTTCTCCACTGCCCCCGATTTTTTGGCTATACTCGTGCAGCAATGAAAACTGACCACGTATAAATATCATTGTGCCAGTAGCGAATGTGTCGAAGATTATGTGACTGCCTACGCAGTAAACTGAAGCTATGGTCTCTAATATTATCGAAGCCAGATATCCCAACACTCCGAAATTGTCTAACGGCGACCAAACGGGCAAAATGTGAAATAGAGGAATATCTTCACCATTGAATGTGTAAATTCCATATTCGATAAAAGGAGATATCATATATACTACAGCCGTAAAACAATATAATTTAAATATTAGAGAACTTGTAGATAGAATTTTATGCGAATAAAGTATTATGTGCTGGGAAAAGCATTGATTCTCATCTTCGTCAGACTCATAATCTACACCAGTATCATCAGGATTATTTAGCAAATCATTTTCCAATTTATATGATTTATACAGAATTGATTTCCAGTCTTCTTTTCTAAATTGCAACGAATAAAACTTTAGGCATCCGACGCTGCAAAAGTTGAGAAGGCTAAAGCAATCGAAAAACCTTTGCGGGTCGTTTTTGGCCATAAATAATTCTATGAACTCTCCTAATAGGCATAAGGAGTAACACAGGATTCCTATATTCACAAACCAATGTATTCCATTGTTGGTTTTGCCTGACCAAAGGCCGATCTTCTGTGTTAACTTATGAATTATAATTTCTATTATAGTTCCTCTTTTATTTCTAAAATTTAGCCGAATACATTCTTCTGTTAGGTCCTTCTTCAGTTTCTAAACAAAGAATAAAAATGAACATTTTGGGGAATTTTAAACGACTAATCTATCTATACAGGTATCGTACTATATTTGTAACCATACTACATATAAGTTATATGTACATAGTGTAGTAAAGTGTCGTTGCTCTACAGTCGACGCTACACTTATTTGTTAAATATACTTTTAAATCGACGTAAGTTATTGTTTAGCGTCAATACTCGCAACGTAGGTATATAAAATTGCTAAACAAAATACTGATGATGTATTTATTAGAACGAATAGCATAACTATTTACGCTTTTATTATGGGAGAATAGGAGAGATACAGTTTCGGTTATCGACTATGGGGTAGCCTTAATTTACGCGTGATACCGTAGCTAATCGATCAAATTATGTGTCACATTGTTTGTCCGTGATGGACTCCTAAACTAATGAACCGTTTTTAAATATATTTGCACCGTGTGCAATTTGATCCAGCTTTAAAAATAGGATAGCTTATAACCCGGTATTGCCCCGGGAACGGGAACTACGCAGCTAAAACCGCAGTGAACGGCTATGGCGTATAAAGTCGTATCTACGCTATAATATTATATATCATTTATTATTATTATTTTACTAAACAAAATACATTTCATTCATTTTTTTACTCTGTACAAGTTAATAGGTAACCTTGACAAAAAAATCCCTTTTCCTTATACATATTCATATTATAATTCATTTAGTACAAATTAAGAACTTATGAATTTAAGTAACTGAGATATTTTAATAATACTTCAAATACTTTTGGACATTTAAAGAAAAGGAAATTAATAATAAATTAACAATTTTTAAAATAGTTTTTGAAAAAAAAACTTCTTCTCTTAGCACTATTAAAATAATTATACCCTAAAATAGTAGATATTCTTTCTTATTATTTATGCTTATTATTATTTATTACCTTATAAAACAAATACATTTTAATAAACATATTTCTTGATTCGTTCTTTGCAAGCTGTATCGAAGTACAAACTAAAATTGTAATAAGTCGTGAAACTTAATTAAATCAGAAGCTTGAATTACGTCAATTATTAAGGTAGATACATTTATGTCATGGTAAAAGTTTTAAAACGGCTCTTCCAACAAAAACCTATAACTAGTCGATATTAAATATTTTTTTCTTTATATGCAACTCTAGGAACTCTACACACTCTAAAAACTCTACACAATATATTATATGCATCTTTTGCTTCATTAAATATTTAGCACACGCTAAATACATTTAACAAATACATAAAACAGATAATAATTACTCTTGTACAATTCTAAAAACATATTATTACAAATAATGTGCTAGACACTAGAATATTTAACGCACAATTATAAACTTGTATATATATAATATATATTATATAATATAAATATAAAATATTTGTGGGGGGTTCACCAGATCGTTTTTATTACATTTAGTTATATAGATAATATTATAGTCTCAGTTACTCGGTTTAATCAAAAGTAAAGAAACTTACCTATGCAATGCAAACAAAGAAACAAAAATTTCCTCTTCATAATATTAATAAGACGTTTAAAATTTAAATATTGAACTTGATGTCGTGGACACCTCATAAATTTATTAAAATTTGTTATTTAGTAAATGTATGAGATGCAACGCAATGTCTACGCTACATTGTTTGAATACATTATGCTTATTATATTAAATTATGAGATATAATAGTACCTATTCATTGTTATATAATCTTTTATCACATAAAACATTTTTGACAAATCAAATGCTTTTATATAGTTTCACTACTACAATAAAGAGATTTTATTACCTTAATTAAAAAGTTTGAAAAAATATTAGTCTAATTATGTATATGAAGTTTCTGTAGTGATAAAAAAATTATTACTGATGAATCATTTCAATTTCGATAAATATTTTTCATGTTATCTGCAAATATGTGTCGTATCTTCTTAAGTCGTTAATTGTTATTTGAAAATATTCCTGTTTTTATATTTTGACTACAACGTTTAAAAGACATTTCATTTTACTTCAGACATTATTGGTTCATAATTGAAAGCGCCAACTGACACCGCCTTTATCTTGTATCAAGAATATAAACACATTAGTGGCAATAAAACGTAACGTAATATTTGCTAATATGTGTCGGTTATAAGTATCTACTTTTATATTAATTTCATAAATGGTAATATTTTTGTATATATAAAGGATAAAAAAATATGTTCTAAGTTGCTTTAAAAATTAGATAATTCATTGTAGTAATTACGACTAAAATAGAGGAATAATATATAATATGTTTTTTATACATTGCGGCTCGATTTTCTAACAATGTCAAGTTCTAATTAAAGTGAAGTGAGGTATTTTATATTTTATTAACCAAAAAGAATAAATAGATAAATCGCATGACAAAAGTATCTTACATCAATAAATACATTTTTCATAATTAAAAACAAATTTTCCTGGTAATTGAATTTGTCGTTGAGCGAGATTTTCTATCATGAAAGAGCAGAATTAAGGCGGGTTTTCATGAAAATTTTCGTAATATTGAATAACATATTATATTT
>JADANM010003811.1:3518341-3530652 GCA_026213755.1 Eurema hecabe | reverse complement strand
GTAATTACGACTAAAATAGAGGAATAATATATAATATGTTTTTTATAAATTGCGGCTCGATTTTCTATCATAATACATTTTTCATAATTAAAAACAAATTTTCCTGGTAATTGAATTTGTCGTTGAGCGAGATTTTCTATCATGAAAGAGCAGAATTAAGACGGGTTTTCATGAAAATTTTCGTAATATTGAATAACATATTATATTTAAAGGGTTCATGAACTCTTATGACATTGAACTTAATAAAGACTATAATGTTATATTAGATGTTCATTAGCTTATTGTGTTACTACTACTTACTATTTATCTTTAAAATTCATTAATTATCTTAAAAACGAGTGTATCGGTGAACGTGTCTGCAATACCAAAAGAGCTAATCGATTTAACTGTCTTTCCGAACAAGTTTGTGCATCTTTTTAAAAAAACGATGTTGAAGCATCGAGCATAATAGTATTTCAGCTGGTTTCATGTTTATTTACGGAAGTAGGGACGGAATCTATGAAAAAATCTTAATACAACCCGCACCTAAAATATTCTAAAAATTTTGATGGTTTCGGCTCTCTCTATTGGTGCTTGCGTAGAATATTATTTTTAGTGAAGCGATCTAAGGATTTTTTTTATTAATAATGTCGTTCTAAAATATTTAAATGAAGATTTATTGTAAAGGAGACGGATTCAATTCATTAATCTGTGTAATGACTCTATTTCTTAAAAAAATAAAAAAATAAATATAAAATAAAAAAAAACACACTGTGACACTATAAAAGCTGAAATCTAAACAACATGTTCGTCATTTGTTTTTGCCAAAATAATTAGGGTAATCGGCTTAAAATATGTGATACAAAAATATTAAGCCTATAATGTTTATAATTAATTTTATAAAATTATCATTAATAGAGATAACGATTAAAGAAGGATGTCAATAATACCTTTTTCATTGAGATTTTATCTCACATTCGTCGATAAATTTGATTCACAAGAAAAATGCTTGTGAATGTAGAATACGTATCACTTCACTTAGGCTGATCTAAAGGAATATGAAAATATTGCATTGTTATAAAGCTATCATAGCCTAACAGTTAACTTGTTTTTTTTCACATAATTAGACCAATAGCATTCTGGATTACTGATGGTCGTGACTGTTTGGTCTACCAGAGTAGAGTGTAGATTGACCAGAAAAAATTGTTTTGATAGTCAGATGTCGATCAAGCAGATAAGCGTTTTAAAAAGCATATTTATTCTCTTGCCATTAGAATTCTTCAATGAATTCCTCCTTTAGATTTCTATTTTAACGCTTTCTATGGATAGGCTGACCTTATCATGATTTCAAGGCTTTCATTAAAAATTAATGCCTACTCTTTATTCTGCTTTCATCTACTAATGATATTCAGTGATCAGTATACCTACTCTTACTAGTAGTCTAGTAGACTTCTGCTACGCAGCAATATTGAATATGTAGTAATTTTAAACTATGGTGAAAACAGTTTTAAACTCCTTCATTTCTTTTTTAACTTAAAATATTTAAAAAATATCAATAATCAGGTACTCGAAACACTTCTAACCTTATATTATTTATTACAATAATATAAGTTTATTCATAATTTTAAAGGTTTCCCAGACCCACTTCAAATAATACGTAGCCTTAAAATAACTAACATTTACTTACTCATATATCGTTTGTTTGGCCACAAGGAAATATTTAAACTAATTATTGAAAAGGCAGTTATAAGATTTCTTACTATCGATGAAAATTACACGGGAAATCGTATGACAAAAGCTTGTTGGAAGACGTTTGTAGGTGTAGAAGTTTGACCTTAATAATTGTTATCAATACAACTGTATAATGTGCTTACATTAATAATTTACTGGCAACATTTATTTTGCGTAGCTTAACTATTTGAGTAATATATTCGTACGATAATGAAATCAACAGATTTTTTCGACTTTAGTATTGAAAGTAATTTAAACACCTCTACTCTTTTAAACGTGATTCATATTTTTAAACACATCTAATGCATATTTATTTTAAATAAATACACACTTTCTATTGTTCATAATATCAATGTGTGACCCGAGCGCTCCTGAAGAAAAGGCAAAAATGGAAGGTTAGGTGAGGTTAGGTTAGTTGTCGGTAGTGGCCGGTTTTAGGCGATTCCGACATAACCGCCTCCTTCTCCGCCGAGGAGGACGCGGTATCCGTAAGAGGATTTTCCCCCGTCAAAAAAAAAAGGTTAGGTTACATATCCAATCAAAACATAAATATGAAATGAGATAAGGAGTGCGTCCAGCTCGTCTCCCCTCTTCATATTGTAAAAAAATGACAGCCATATATTCATAAATGAATTATAGCCTTTGCAAGTTCTAAACCTACAAGTATTTGTCGGTTCTTATTTCATAATTACGAACATTTGGATTGTTGGTTCGATCAAACATAATAATTCGTTGGTAGGTTTATGTTATAATAAGATATAATTATATGTTATACTGTTACTTTTAAATAAATTTCAGGACTGACCATTGAACTTGGCATACATTTAGATCTCACTTCTTTTGTCGTTGAAGTCAAGAATCAAAGCTTTTATCATAATACTAGCTGTTGCCTGCGACTCCGTCCGCGTTTACTTTCATAAAATTATTCCCTTGGAAACTGGATAAAAAGTATCCTATATCCTTTTCCTGGTTCTAAACTACATCCCCACCAATTTTCAGCCAAATCAGTTGAGCCGTTATCTAGTTATAAATGGTGTAACTAACAGGACTTTCTTTTATATATAAAGATTGAACTTCGCTCTCATTTCCCATTTAAGTTTTTGATTGGATATCATTACTTTTTTTGGTAAGAACATATCCGTACCCCGATAGGGCATATAAGCGTTATTATATGTTAAGTGAATCCACATACTTACCACATAAAGACCGGCTGTCATGAGTTTTGATCACTAATTAGGTAATTATGTTAAGCATTCTTCTCAGAATCTAGTTAGTTAAAAATTGTCAGTGTTTTATTTATTCCTTTGTATTCATCTAATTATCTATCTGTATACCAAATTTCAAAACGCTCTTGGTCATCTGGAACTGGGTTAGAGTTTTGATCTATGGGTCAGTCAATCAGTCAATGATGAAAATGAGGATTTTTGGACATTAATATCTAAAAAACCGTTTGAGATAGGCTTATGAAATTATGAAGAACTCATATGTGTCTCACAAGTCTCAATATAATATGAGCCCAAATGGTTCGTGTAATACACAGTACACACAGTGCGGCTCGCCAGTTCTGTTTCTTGGCTTGACACGCTACCGCGTGTCTAGATTTTAATTTTTGTACTAAATATCTCAACAAATTTTTTTATTAAATTAAATTTATTTCTCATACAATTTGGAAAGAAATCTTAATGCACTTTAACTCTTTGTTTTATACTTAAGCATTAGATTATTTGAACTTGATTATTGATTGAACTTATTAACTGAACATTCACACAAAATTCACACCTCTTCATTTTTTTTCCGTAACTTAATTTCTGAATATTGATCCCATCGATTTTCAAGGTGTGTGTTTGTATATGTATATGTATGTGTGTGTTTTTTCTATTGTTATAACGTCAATAGCAGTATAGTAATTTTGTTGTTAGCAATTCAAGCAATAGAATTCAAAACTTAAAACGTAAACGTAAATTATTGGATATAATAGTATCACGCCTGTCCGATACCTCGGCTGGCTACGAATGGCGATTCGCGACCAATGCATCACATACGCGTAATTCTAATGAACACACTAAATTATGAATCACTATTGTTAAAGCGATCACCGCCCGAAGTGGAACAGTCGTACCGTGTGAATTTATTTTTCATACACGTAAAGTACTTTTGTGCATAAATATCGTTTTTTTATTCAATTCTTAGAACGAAGAGTGAAGTTCAGGAGACATTTGACTCACGCGTGACGCTTGACTTTCTAGATGTTATTGTTTTGAAAATATCTAGTCCTATATACACGCATCGCTTGTGTCGGTACGTTTAACATAACTATATAACAGCTGTAAATCATACTCCATTTGCAGTCTTACGCGACGCCTATCCGACTCTGACCCGCCAAAACCATCTCGGTGTTGAATTAGTTAAATATAACTCAAAGGTAATATTTTTAATAAGAGTTTAATTTTAGAAATAATTTTCATTATTATTTTTAAGTATTCATTTACAAAAAGTTCAATTATCCTTCATAAAATAAATTTAAGTTTACCTACGTAATACGTTGGATCATCTTGCAAAATAATATAAATTAAAAGATAAACTTCACTCTGAAATACTGTATAATTGAAACCGTATATAATCTTTAATTGAAGAACATAAAACAATCTTTTTTTATCTTGAACTATAAAAAGTACAATAAAACCATATTTTGGTACATATCTAGTTAAATCAAACGACTAAAACTACATAGAAATATGAGCAAATTTAGAGTGAGATCATTTTACGTGAAAAGTGCATAAAGTGTTGAGTTTTATTGACAAATCGCAATAAATATATCAAGTTATGTTTGCAAATAAATATCATAATAAAAAGTGTGTTATTGTTTGTTTAACGTAACAATAACTCGTATAACCACTGAAAGAGCAACAGAGACTTTAAAAACATTTATTTTCTAAACGACAATGTTTAGTAAATAATGGCTAGGAGGTTGTGACCCGCCTCATTTATCACTTGTATCGATCTTTGTTGATTGTGCACATCATCTCGGGATCACGCCACTCCCGCGCTGACGGTCATGCCAGTGTCAAACAATACTAGCCTCTGACCGCTTGCGAAAACTAACTACTTTCAATTCACAAACATCATTCATCACTCTGCTTCGGTAAGTACGTATTTTATTTAATACACAAACACACAATACTTCCTTCTTTAACATAATATATCTAAAATGTTCCTTTTTTATTTTTTCGAAATATTCTATTACATTTTTTCAATGTCACGTTGAACAGCTACGAAATTCGTAGTTTAGCTATTATACGACATTATTCTTAGTAAAACGTAAATAAATTATAATTGTAGATTTACCTTGAAATAAATTTGCGTACCAAAATAATTTTAGGTCGAATAAAACGTTGTGAGTAGTACCAACTCTCAGTTTTTTTTTTTCAGATTATATTCTTACTTATTTGATTTCCAAGTCAAATAAGTAAGAATAATATCTGAAAATCTGAGTTCCAGTAGTTTTAAAAGTAAAAACAATGGCAAATGAAAAAATGTTGAATGAATTTTATCTCTTCTATATCTTATGATTGTAATCATAATTTGTATTGCGTTAACAAGACAGCAATAAACATGTGAAAAATTAAACTAGTGAATTTGAGATCAATTTTGCAGGATAAATTAAAATTACAATTATTTATATTGTCGCGCCTCGCAATTTTGCCCGCGTTCTTTTAATCATAATAATAAAAATGTTTTTCATTGAGTAAAAATATAACATCATCAAAATGAAGCAATTCTGCATTGAAAAGTGTTTCAATAATTTTTCAGCACCTGCGTATGGATCATATTAACATTAAATACTTAGACCAACCTCAAAAAATAGTAATAACTAGTTCTTTATTAGTTTGGTATTGACGTTAAGCGTGGATTAGTGACGGCAGCATTTTATTTTTACCTATTCATTAAATACATAAACAAAATGACGTATGTTATCGTAACACAAAGGGAACTGGTCAACTGTTGTTACCAATTAGCAAATATAAATATTAATATATAATAAATAAGAATTTAAATTGAAATACTAACAAGTATTTTAAAATAAAATAATATCAACAGGTCTGTTCTTTGCTCTATCAATAAATATAAAAGATGTAAACAAAAATGTGATCTATATTTTTTAAAGCTTTAATGCATCTGAATATATTTATTTCAGTTTGATTTTAGTATTAGATAAGGTAGGTATATACCTTCCTAGAATCTAGATATTATAGTAGACACAATATCAAATGCCAATTCCATAAACCTACATTTAATTATGAAGTTACAATTAGCAATATATTATATATTGTATTGCGATTTAAACTAAAAGCGACTGAATTTTATTAAAAAATAGTTTTCAATCGCGTTTTTACGTAAGAAAGTGGTTGTGTTCCCTCGTCTTTTCCAGTGTTTGAATTGATTTGAAAAGTTTTGCGGCACAATGTAGCTTATGTTACGTCTGGGAAGTTATAATTCAGCGTACACATTCTAGAAGAAAAGCGTGATGCTTCGTAATGTAATCGTTTTATAATAATAATTGTATTTTACCCTTGGCAGATTAGCGCACTTCAATAGTTAATACTTAATAGTATGACTAATACAATCTTTAGACTTTACACTCGTAAAATAAAAAATGAATAATCTTAAAACACAATTACATGTTAAATCATAGCAAATAACGTAGACTATAAAGAGTATAAAAAATTCAGTCCCAATATTTTTAAAATGAAGAATTTTAAAATTCAACAATATATTCCAAAATGTACAAGTAAAAACATTTGCTATCTTCGTAATAGATTTAACAAAAACCTGTAATATGAGTTTTATGTACTAATCTTGGAATCGAAACTATGAGAAATCGAAAAAATAGATAATTACTTAAGAGTCGATAAAAAATAAGAGGGATTATATAAAAATAAATATCTACTTAATACGTACTAGAATATAAGCGGATTTAGGAAGTACGTGATATTAATATCGTCATTAATACGATCTGATAAATTAAATATGCGTCATTTATTTGTAAACGTTAACATATAAGAAGTAAGAACACACAGACTGAGACTGTTAAGTCAAAAACATGACCAACAATACACATATTATAAGTCAAAACTTTCATAATAAAATATTTGCTTATAAAATAAAGGTTCTACAGGTTCAAAATTGCTGTTGACATTTAAATAAGCAGCATGACTCTATTGATCACGTGATTATTTTCGTGCATGATTTCAATTACCTACATGCATGTAGTATCAAAGTAAAATGCAGTAAACAAACGTAAATGCCCATATAATGTCCATGTTGTTTGATATAACTATTGTAGAGAAAAAATAACATTATTTTTTAACAATAGATAATAACACTGACGTTTTCCTTATTATTGGCTAAAAAACAAAAAAGACTTGTTAAATAATATCCTATAACTTAAGTCTGTCAATCGACATTTGTATTTTTTTAAGTACCTACAGATTATAAGTACTGCAGCCAACAATAAAGTATCAATAAATCCGGAAATACAAAAAACTTAACCCTAAAGAATAAAAAGATAGGTGATTGATATTAGTTTGCGTTTGAAAAAATATCGATAAAATTATTATTTTCTGCTCTTATCACGATGCTTATAGAATAATTAAATAGTTATCGGACTTGCAGTTTTGAATGGTGTAATATACAATTGTATTAAGATACAAAGGTATATTTAGGTTGGATCTACCGAGCTCAATTTGGGTTAGTCCTATTTCCGATTGAACAGATTTTTAACTAACATCTAATTGGCACGACAATGCAATGCTATTGTGTATTTATAAATTTGAATAAACTGATGATGATGATGTATGGAATTGGGTCGTATATGTCGTATACTGTCGCCCGCGACTCGGTTTACTCGTGAAGTTTTTAGTTTTTCTATTGTTCTTTGAAAGATCCGTTATCGACTATTGAAAGTATTTTTTAAATCAATCCTATAATCTAAACTCTTTTATTAATTTACGATTACAGTAAGTACTAGAAATAAATACCGAAAATGAAAGTTATAGAACATAAAATTTTACATGAAAATGACATACATTATTAGTTAACGTGTATCAACTTTCGATTTGTTAAAGATATGATTATATCATCCGTTAACTTGAGATTCAGGCGAGATGAATTCACTCACAATGTGAATTAAATGTATTATTTTTAAGGAAATCTTACACATAAATTTTAACATCCGGGATGTAATCAAAGTTTAAAACAATTATTATTAAGTACACAAAACGTAAGATTGTATAACTTTGCTAAAGTTAACACAAATCTTGTGGCTGTTTCACTTACGAGTTAATACTACACATTTATTGAATAGATAATGAAATGCAACTTTACTTAAATTCAACGTAAATTTCAAGTTAAAACACTTATTTGAGTAGCTATATAAAATATACGTTAAAGGGGTTAAAAATATGTCTCTTTGTTCAGTTCACGTATGGTATATAAAAATGAACAGTTAGCTAAAGTATAATCGACTTCAAATTGTATTAAAACATTTAAAATAAATGTTTATTAAGGTGAATGCAGGACGCACTAATCTTGTCTTATGCATTTTTAAAACAGGAACAAATACCTAAATAATTTTAGTGTTACGATTTTTCGCTACAACTTACACTATTTACGCTACTTAAGCTACAACTAGAAAACAAATATGCTATAAAAGTTGAGCATTATGTTTATAATTTACGGAACCCAAATAGCCGCTTTATTTCTTCCTTATATTTTTTGCATATACCTACTGTATTTTAAGAAAATATAAATCGTTTTTTCCTTTTTTGCAAACCACCCAAGTGCAATAATCTGACCTTGCAACTAACGATGTAATTATTAAATTTTATTTACATTCTTGTTATAAAAATAAAAATAACAAGTAGAACCAGTGAGATGATTAGCAAAAAATCATTTGTTGTGGGTATTTATGATGAAAATGAAATTATAATCGTTATCGTAAATACGTCACTAGAGGAAACGTAAAATATCGAACTACAGGAAAGATAAAATGCCGAAAACCACCCTTAACTATGAAGTATAATAATTAAAAATATGAATTTTCACCGGTGTCAAACATTTTACAAACTTAACTAAGAATCATCGAGTCACACATAAGCACGCTAATAATAATCTTTTTAATTATTATAATTAAACTTTACAAAGACGCTTCTATTTAACTTATGACAAACGAATCGTGTCCTGAGGTTTTACCCGCATAATTTCTGTTTCTGTACCAATACCGGTGTAAAACTATTCGATTCGTTTAACCGGGATCTAGCTGTATGCAGAATAACCGATTTTTGAGAAAGAGAAATAAACTTCCATCCATCTACAATTCCGAAAACGGTATTGCGATGGAGAACGAGACATGTAAAATATTATGTCGTTTGCAGTGTCACCTAATTGCACGTTCGGGAGCTTTGGGAAAATTATACTGTCCGAGTATTTTAGTTTATTCAAAAGTCATTTACCCCTCGTTAAATGAATTTATTGTTACACTTACTCTAGTATTATTGCCTTTGTTCTGTACATCTACAATTATATTATCACTGTGTTGTATTTTTATATAATGCACTTCTTCTTTACTTGTTTTTATCTAGCCACTTCGAAGCAGATAAATATAAAGATAAGCTTGTTTCTTCTATAGCCAGAAGAGAATGATTGAGTTGAACTCTGTAGGAGAAACCACCAAGGGAATTTGGCTCAATTGTGTCTGGAATAATAATAATATATTTGTCATAAAATCATTTAAACATTTACAATTTAAGTGATCACCCGACTACTGAACTAGTATAAAATACTAGGAATTGATGGCTCTACTTTGTTTACCAGTATTACTAGTTATTATTTTTTTGTTCTAGAAAATGCCTCCCCACCAGACAACAGCTTCGTGGGTGTTATACGAGTCGGACGCAGCTAAAGACGCCACTATAGTCCCCCCCTCTGCGGAGAAACGAGAATGGAAGATTGTTTGGAGAAACGTCATCCTTTTCGCCTTGCTGCATGCAGGCGGGGTTTATGGTGCCTTTTTATTCTTAACTAGAGCGATGTGGGCAAGCAGAATTTTCGGTAAGTAATGACATACTTCCAATAGTTATTACATTTTCAATATTTTATACAATATCATAACAAATTTATATAGAACTAAAAAGAACTCTCCGGGAATTTATAATTAATTAAGCATTACAATAACAATGAAGCCTTTCTTAGTTCCCCTGCCACAGTAAAAAATTACTACAATAAGAACTTGATCGTTTATTGTATTTATAATAACAATACAAACATTAAAAATACTTTTCATAATAAAAAATAAATCAATGCGATTAAAACATTTTATTGACGACTGGAAACTATGTTCGTTGCTAAGTGTAGAATTATATACTATATATTATTATATATTATCACTTGAATTACCTTTTATATTTTATAAGAGATTAAAAACGTAGCTGTTTAAATAAAATTGTTGCTATCTAAGCTAATAATTTTCTACTTGAATAATAATAATAATTAAAAAAAAATTTTTGATCCTTTTCCTTCCTGAAACCCGTTTCACAAAAGCTTGTTATGAAACAAAATGTACCAGTCAGTGACAATTAGTTTTTCTTCTAAATCAATAAACAGTGGAGAGAAAAAGGTATTTGATCAATTTAGACGAAATTTGTGCTATTTTTGGATAAAATAGCCGCAGTCAACCTCGCAAGTCAGACCCAATTTCATCAGCAGCAAATTGCCTTTTACTACCGTGTACAATTATCCCCATTCATTTTCATTAAAAATAATAATTTAATTCCTCTAGATCATTTTCTTCTGGGCTCTGATTATATTAATATTTCGTATAGTACAAAACAATGTGTTATTTATTATTATAACATGATCTGTGAAATTACTTCATGCACAAGAATTTTATAGTGATGTGTATTTGGCGTTAAAACGTTATTCAAATTTTACAACAAGTTTTTAATTGCTTTGTTCTAACAAATCAGTTATTTTAACATTTCATTATGTCAAGTGTCAATAGTTGTAACCAAACTGGATAACTTCAATTTCTTATGTATTCGAATTTTCGAATTTTGATTTTTTTTTAATAACAGTGTTTAATATAAATTCAATACATTTCTGTTGCAGCGGTGTTTCTATACCTGTGTTCGGGGCTCGGTATAACTGCAGGCGCCCACAGACTCTGGGCGCACAAATCCTACAAAGCCCGTGTACCTCTTCGCATTATGCTAACCTTTTTCAACACTATTGCTTTTCAAGTAAGTAATTGTATCGAGCTTAACCGCTGAGTAAATTAAAAACATAACGTATCTAATATCTATATAAGAATAACGTATCGAATGATCTTACTTAAATTAAAATATAGGTGTTGTAAAATAATGTGTTAATTATTAAAATTATAAACATTAGTAAATAAAATTTCTTATTTTATATAAGAATTGGGTATTTACCTAAGAATGCATTGTGAACACCGTAACGAATTTTTTAAGTTTTTGAAAATCGTCTACATGGCAGCCTTCTTAATCATATTTAGCACTGTCCCACTTTAAGCATTCAATTATTTTATTTAAATCGGTGATGGCACTTCCGAGATATATAGGTGTGACTAGATTTAATAAGGTGCATATAAGGCATTTAAAGTTTATATGGAAGAGTAAAAGTACGTACTTATAAAGGACCGATAGAGACACGGAGTTACCTTCGCATTATACCTAACATTAGCAATGACTCGTTCATTATTTGTATTTACTTTCGTAAAAAGACACACAAGTAACATATTATTTAAAAAAGGAAGTAACTGCGTAATTCGTATCAGTAGTGAAAGTCGCAATTATCACGAGTGTGTCACATTTCGATGCGATAAACGATATTTTATTACGGAGCAAGGTTATCGATAATGGTGTCATAGGTTGCTATAACACGCTTGACATGTGGCTCTCATGTGTTATTAAATTTGTCATGAGACGGTTATCACGTATACCTTGTGACGTTGTCTGTGTCGGAAATGTTACCAGACTAAATTAATTTCGAAGATAGCTGACAGACAGAGGTCATATATGACATCAAACGAACAGCTGATCAGTCGGCACAATGATTAAATACAAACAATTTGTTGAATATTGATTTTCGATCCAATTCATAATTTTTAAAACCGTATATGGGGTTAACGCTAGATATGTACCTAGCCGAAAAGTAATTAACCGATAATTAAATATATCACTACCATTAAGTTTGTAGTTGAGTGTAAAAGATACACTATAGTTAAATTTATAAATATATTCCGTGCGTATTTTTCGAAATCTTATTTTCCTCGGTTGCAAGGCCAAAACTTTTCTTATATCGCTTCATGATATTTCGGGAAAATTCTTTATGAAACCTTTTTCTTTCAAATATGTTATTAATGATACCTTGCAAATACGATACTACAAAACATTTTTACCCGGTTAAATATTATCATTTAACGGAATCGTTATAGAATCCACCCACCCCTTTGATATTAAATTATGTTTGATATCTAAACCAGTTGGGTATCCTATTACTGTCCTTATTAGTATAAATAGCGG